>SNQJ01S0058277.1:15255-36005 GCA_010110895.2 Picea sitchensis | reverse complement strand
TACAGTAATTAACAAGAAAAGTTAAAAGAGGAGAAATACTTAAAGATCATAATCAACATTCTTTAATCCACATAACTTCTCTGTCAGTATATCTTAATATCTAAATCTAACTGAAGATAGAGTACATGACTGTCAATGAATGGATATCTGCATATTGGTGATATAAGGTTGAAAAAGTTAAAAAGGATTAATTGTCTATACTACTGATTCACCCCCCCCTCTCAGTAGCACGGTGTGTTCAACACACTTATGTTCTAATCATTGGAGTTCTTGTGACCCATAGTGTACGAATGATGCACCTCACTACTGGCCAACATGAAGAGCGAGTTGACAGACTACAAACTAGGTAGTAAGAGGAACTTTGGGTTTGCTTCTATCCTTTGTAGTTTTTTCTTCGAGCGGGTTCTAGGCTTGGGACCTAGAGTTGAGATTATTCCGCGTGGACCTTGTGATCCATCCATGGCACGGTGGACTGAGGTGATGAGGCGATAGGGGGGGTGGTAGGGTGCCAACACCCTACAATGATGACTTCTTATTCTGGTGGACTTAGCAAGTGATAGCTATGGATGACTACCCTTACGCAGGGATTGACTTCAGAGGAGATACTAACATGCCATTACCACCAAGGTCCACCTACGGAGACATAGGTATGTCACAGTTTTTGGAATATTTCATTTTTTTGTATTTTTGTATAAAGAGACAAAAATATTTTTGGATGATTTTAAGTACTAATTAAACATGTATGTGACGCAAACGTAGGTCCACGATGACCATATGGAATTCCACGACATTGTCCGGGGCACCGGGGAGATGAGGCAACAGGAGGGGGTGCAGATAGAGTGCTTCAAAACGTGTAGGGAAACATGTCGCATTTGACGCAGAGGATTCCTATGGTTTAGGTGGAGGATCTGTCAGAGGCTATGCAACAACAGGTGGTAGGTGTGCCCTGTTCTTGGGTAGGAATCTTTCGAAATCTCACAAACGATGTATTCTGCTATCATGACACTCATCCAACACCACAGGCATATATGTTATGACTATTGTATGATCGGTTGTATATGTATATTGAGGGTGTCAACCCCGATTTTGTACTATAAGCATCATATTTTTTGAAATATATATAAAAACATGGATCTTCATCTTAACTTATGTTACAATGTGTACATTGATGAAAATGTTTTCCTTGATTTAGTTATATGACGAATGCCAATATAAAACAAAATTAGCATATGCATCAGATACATAATTAGAAATTCTAGGTATGTGATGATAAGTAATAAAATCAAACTGTCGTTCTAAAATTAGTACCCCTAGGATTCGTCGAAGTAGAGTAGGGTCACACACATGGTAACTATCGTTCAACTGACATACTACTAACTGGGAATCCAAGAGAACTTCTAATGAGCGAATACCATGTGAAATGGAATCGACACTATATTTGGCCACATTATTCATGGATGGCCCTAGGAAAACGCCACCTGAAGACACCAGTAGACCTTCAGGTCAGTAATCAACCCAAGCGGCGGAAGCCAAGTTCCATGTATGATGACTGGCCCCGTCTGTGAATCCTAAGTAGAACGAAGAATCTGTTGACATCTGCAAACCAAGGGAAAACTCAATAAGTAAGATGAAGATAAAAACAAAGGGAATATATNAGTATACAAAACGTTTTGCCCAAACTTGGGGCTTACGTGTAATATCTTTTCAATAGAGCCCATTCATGGGCTCAACTAACATGTTCCCTTCATATTCTTCTAATTCATGGGATCCTTTTTCTAAGACATGCCACACGATATAGGGACCGTGCCACATGGGTTTGAACTTGTTTTCCCCCAGTGGTTCTTTGGCTTGATCATATAGAAGGACCAAGTCACCATCAGTGTACTTCCGAGGAAAGAAAAACTTATCGTATTGGACCTTGACCTGTCTTTTATTCTCTTTGATAGCCGTAGAGGCGTCTCAACACTGCGCATCTATACTATCTAGGTTTATGAGGCGTTGTTCGAGATCGGAAGTGTCAGGTAAGAGCCCAACTACCAATATAAGAGAAGGGATTTCACATTGAATAGGTAAGATCGAATACACACCATGTACTAACTGGAAAGGAGAAAAACTGGTGGAAGTATTGATCAAGGTTCAATATGCCCAAAGTGTTGGATAAAGCATGATATGCCAGTCAAATTTTCTTTGGCTGACATTTTTCTACAAAATGGTCTTGAGAGACTTTCTCATGGCCTCTACTTTTCCATTTTTCTGGCGGTAGTAAGGGGAAGAATGACCATACTTCAACCCTAGTTTAGATGCTAGTTCTTCCATCATTTCATTATGAAAGTGACTTCCATGATCAGTGGCAATATTACTTGGGATTCTGAACCTGGGTATAATTTGATTGAATACAAAGAAGGTGGTAGTCTTCCAATCGGATTTAACTGTAGGCATGGCCTCGACCCACTTAGTAAAGTAGTCTATGGCCACAATAATGTATTGATTCCCCCCGACCGAAGTTGGGTTGAAATCCACAAATTCCAGCCCCCACTTGGTGAAGGGGCTGATGGTAATGACTGGATGGAGAGGGGTTGGATGCGAACAAATTTTCCAAGTGAACACCTAGCAGGGGTGACACTTCTTAATGACTTTGACACAATCTTTAAATATAGATGGACAAAAATAACCGGATCGCAATTTTTTTTGGGTTGTCGTAAGCCTGGATAGATGACCACCATAACCCCCACTGTGGCATTCATTTAGGATAGACTCAGCTTCTTCATGAATTAAACAATGATGCAGGATATTTTCTACTCCTCGACGATACAAAGTGTCGTTGATGATAAGATAGTTCTTAGTTTGGTATCGTATTCCGTCGATCAGCTCGCGAGAGATGCTGAGGGAAATTCAAAGTTTGAAGATAGAGAACAATATATCCATACCAGGGATCTGATGATGAGACACGGAAAATGTGTTAATCTGCAAATGAATAAACATGAATAACATCCTCATCTAACCGAGGGAATTCGGATATTAACTCTGCAAATACTAATGATTTTTAGGATTTCGCAGAAGCGAAATCGAGATCGAATTCCTGTAGAATGGAAATCCATTTATTGTACTTTCCCCCTATGATATGCCCAGTAAGGACATATTGAAATGGATTGACATCAGAAACCACAGTAATTTTGGAAATCATTATATAATGTCGTAATCGTTGGACTACGTGAACGACAGCCAAAGCTAGCTTTTCAACATGAGAATATTTGATTTGAGGGCCGACTAAGTTTCGACTAAGATAGTAAATGACGTGCTCATGGAGCTCGTCATCCTCCTAAACCAACACCATACCAATTGTCTCTTCATATGTAGCGACATAAATTAATTAATCTCTACAGTAGTCTAGAGACTTCAGCAAAGGCGTCGATACCAAGGATTTCTTCAAAGCATTAAAGGATTCCTGGGCTCACTCATTATTACACATGAAATTTGCACACCTAGGTACCTCGCCCTAAGTGTCATAAAGTGTCATATAAGTGTCTCATACACCTTGACACCATGGAATAACCTATGTCACAATCCCTAGTCAANNGTACATGAATGTCAATGAATGATATCTGCATATTGGTGATATAAGGTTGATAAAGTTAAAAAGGATTAATTGTCTATGCTACTGATTCACCCCCCCCCTCTCAGTAGCACGGTGTGTTCAACACTTCAGTTATTCTGGCCTCTGCATGTCTTATTGATGTCCTAGTCATGTACTCACGATGTCGAGGCTACTACAAGAGGGGGCACAAATCATCAGCTGCAATAAGAAATAAATGTTAAATTGATGTTTTTTGTTATTATTATTACAAGTATTTCATTAATAAAAATAACATTAGAGTGTTATTTACCTGCTTGAGTAGCGGAGGCAAGTGAAGTAGTTTTAGATACGACCATATGTTCTTCTTCTTTTCTAGCCTCATCCTCTAGATGCTATGGAGTTGAAATAGGAAAGGTTATAATTAATACACCATTTGCAATTAAATATTTTTAATTGTAATCCATACTACATTTTTTATAGCACATGAAATACCTCTAGTACCGAGTTGCACACCATCTTCATTGGGTGGCACTCTACCATCACTAGGTTGTGTTCCGCTAGTGAGGACACTTGTTTCTTCGTTTTAAAACAAACAAACACATTACTTTATGGCCGGAAATAGATTGTACAAGTAATTAATTATAAACAATGTTCATTGATTTTATTTACCTGTGTGTTGGTTTGAGTGTCGAAAGGTTGTGTTTCTCCCAAGATTTTTCTGCATTCAACGACGGCTTGAAATCCATTCTTGAAAGTAAGCTTGGGATCTTCTTGTGTTGGAAGTGTGGTCTGATCCTAATGGGGATGTGTGGTCTGATCCTAAATGGACCAATCCTAATGGGGAGGTGTGGTCTGATCCTAAATGGACCAATAATAAAGAAGGTTATCTTTAATGGTTTTTATTTATTTAGTTATTCTCAATTTTAGTGCTCTAATCTATAGTTTTAATGGGTTTAAGGCCTTCAACAAAACCTTCATTGCAATTTTGGCCAAAATCCTATTATTTTTCCTTAGAAACTTTTATGCATGCAAAGTTAAGAATGTAGTGAAGGGGAGTTCATATCTTTTCACTTTTCACTTTGCATCTACAAGAAATAGGCTAAGGAAAAAGGGTGACATGATGTAAATGCTACAGGGAAGGATGATGCACATAGCATAGATCATATAAAAAGTAAGGGGCTATGCAGAGCATACTTTTTTTTTCTTAGAGAATTTCCTTTGTGCTTTGTACTCCATGTTAATTGAAAAGGAAAGTGAAGTGGAGTGTTGACGTGGAGCCATCTACCAATGTGTATGCAAAGGTATAGACTACGAGGTTTTAAATCAAAGAGGCATGCCATCCACACTTCACATTAGTACTACTGTGGGGCAACGATAAGCTTGGTGATTAGGAGGAAGTAAAGATCCACCCTCTATAATGTGGTGAAATAAAAACCTACACATAAACATGATCAAAATATGCAGCCACTCAAAGTGGTTGACACTTCTACCCTTTGACCAACAAAAACATCCAATAAATCAAAGAGTTTCGTGTGGAATCCATGTGGATGAAAATAATCCTAAAAGAGAAGAATCACATTGTTCTTTGTTTGAGGGAGGAAACAATTATGGTTGAGTGAAAACTAACAACTATATATGTAAAGATCTTAGGAAAAAGTTCTTGCGAGTTCTCTTAGATTTCGTAGAGGAAACAAACCATTGGAGGAGGTAATAAGGAGGTAGGTTAGTCATTATTCAAGGGGATTTGAAGGTCAAATATTGTTGGAGCAAAGGGATTTTTCAAAGTTGGCATTGAAAAATATGGATTTTGTAAAACTCCCAATTCAATGGTTGATTTCTAGCCACAAACAAAGGCCAATTTCTTTTTGGATTTCCCAAAATGGGTTTATAGGGTTAAATCATTGTGTATGTTTATTTTCTTCAACACTATTTTTTTCATTTAAGTTACAACATGTAAGTAATATGCATGTGTATTTTATGCACAATGAAATACTAAATATATATAAACAATTTTATTAATTTTCCAATATTACTATAGCTAGGTCTAGCTCTTTTATCATGTAGATTTTATTTATGAGGGTAACAATGACATTATGAGGCCTAGACTGGAAAACAAGATGATGCTTCCACATAAATGTTTTTTCTGATATAACATCAAAAAAATTCAAGCAGTGCAACTTCAAGATGTACCTCATCTGGGATTGATGTCATATTACATGGAGCATTGATGGTTGACACAAAAATATAGATACAATTGTTAGAATGTTGATAGTTATCTCTAAGAAAAAGTGTGCCTAACACACTCATTCATGAAAATCACATAATTGTTTTTGAAATTACATTTTATCCTAATTCCAAAAACCATAAGAGAAAAAACCCTAATCCTAGGGGTTGACACAATGAAAGGAAAATGGTTCCCAAGGAGGTTAGTTGGAATGCTAGCTTCCTAGGGCCATAACTTTCACATGCAAACTTTTCTTTTGTGTTCCGTTTGGACCATTAGAAATATTTTCTTGAGATCTACAAGTTGGAAAAGTTGGTGTTGATCACTGAAATCACTAAAAATGAAGGGGGAGTAACTTGAAAAACTAGCAAGATTCAAGATGAATTATGAGATTAAAACAAATTTGAATGACCACCTGTATCATAAGGAAAGCCCTGAAATGACTCTAAATGGTGGAAATATACTAGATGATGGAAAATATAGTCAACAAGATCATTGGATGTGGATAGGATATTGAAATCAAAAGATAGACATGGACACAAGATAATTAGGACTTCTAACAAGGGTCATTTTGGGGACTCTAAGGAGGGACAAAGATGAGACAGATGGTGATGGGACAAAGATAAGTTCTTGGGAAAAAATCACTTGGGTAGAAGACTTAACATGCTAATTAACTAGGGTTAATTAACCAAGAATTCCTTTAATGAGATAGAAATCATAATGATGTTAGGCAATTGAAAGAAAAATGAGAAACAAAATTTAGCAAGAAAGAGATGCATGAAAAGAAAACAATTCTTGGATAGGGTAGCAAGTAATCTTAAATACTATGTAATAAATATAAAAATTAAACTATGATTTATAGACAAAGATGTTAAACAATGAGAAATGAATTCAAACATCACACAAGTATAGCCAAAATTATGACCTTTGGAAATAAACCAGTTCTACTACCATGTTTAGAACTAGAACATGTAATGAAGTGATAATAAATTCATTCATAAGTAGTAAGAGTAAGAGTGACTCATGAACTCATCCATAGGGAGGATATGGAAGTGTAGGCATATGTTGGAATAATATGAGTACCTACATCATAGAAGTCAACAACTTTACCTGAGTAGGGTAGGGATATTGACACTAAATCTTAGGGAAAGGACACAGGACAAGTGAAAACAAAAGCAGGGTAGAGGTCCTAGAACAAGAAAGAGAAGAGAGGTGGAAATTCTAGGGTGGTATTAGTGAAGGTAAGAGAAGAGAGTTTGCGACACTAGTGCCAACCTAGTGAAGGCAAGAGAAGGGAGGAAAAAATGTTAGGGAGAACCTACAAAAGAATAGAGAAGGGAGGTGATAATGCCATGAGAGACCTAGTGAAGGAAAGAGAATATAAATAGAGATAATAGTTGGGATTAAGGTAAGAGGAGAGAGATTCCAGGTGTGAGGGTTGTGATCACAAAGATGATCTCATAGTTGTAGTTTACATGATGAAACAATTGCACTAAATGCCTCGTAGGGACAATGTGATGGTTGATCCTTGTTAGGATGCAATCATCTTGAGTTGATTCCTACATGAGCATTGACTTAGGGGAAACCAACCATTTTAGAAGAAACCAAGGAAGTTATAGTAGTGGAGACTATATGAATTTTCCAAGTATGGAACATTTACTAGATTGTGACAATTCCACTAGATATAGCACACAACAAACTGTACGAAATTTTAGGATGCTTAGTGTTTGATGTTGAAGACTTTATTATTGTCTTGTAATACCTCCAGGTGATCTAGAAACAAGCCTACAAATAGATACTTGAAGATGTCATGAAATAAGGATATAATCCATGACGCGGCTAGTCCTCACCTTGTAGGTTGAATTATTTGTTTGAAAAAAAGAAAGAGAATGTCAACTATATATTGAAGACTACAACAACCTGCAATAACCACCCGTCACTAATTTTTGCTTGTCTAGATTACTATTAATCGAGAAATGCATGCATTTTTCAAGTTTTCTTGGAGTGGGATCAAAATTTTGTTAATTTTTTATTTAAACAAAACAACCAATTTCTAGCTCGGGTGGGGGAACTCCTAGGCACCATGTGTAGGGGTAGTTTCTTGACATTCTTGAATTAAATCTTAAGCAAAAATGCATTGAGAATGGAATCCCACCCATAAGCCCAACCAACCAAGATTGGTCATGTACACAGTGTATTCTTCCATTAGATTTCAAATTGGCATCCTTGAAAGGAGACACTATTATTCTACACTAATAAAGGAGCATTCATAATTTTTTAAGGTCAATATCCCTAAAAATGACCCAATGTCAAAGTTTAGACATACCCAAAACAACTTAGTTACCATCACATTTTTTATGAAATGATATCTCAATAAAGAAAAAGAAGGTGTTGATTGCATGTTGTTGTCATTCAAACAAGGTTACACATTACGATCCATTGAATCTTTATCTTAAAATTGCTTAGGGTTAGAAACATTACCGATTTGGAAGGCATTTTTTTTGTCTTTGTGGCTCTTTGGTGAGGTCGTCGTGTTTCTTGTCGCTATCTTTCCAAGCTTTCGCATGGGTTCACAGACAAAGTCTCTATCGAGGGTTTGGACATCAGGTCTCCGTCGTGAGTTTATGATCTCAGTTGTGACTAGTTAGTTATATCTTATAACATATTTTTTTTTATATATGTTATAACATATATAACATATATGTTATAACATATAGGTTTTATATGTTATAACATATAGTTTATATATGTTACAACATATATAACAAATATGTTATAACATATAATAAACCCACGAAAGAGAAAATTTTGAATTGCAGCTCACTAGATAAAACCTTAAATCCAAATGCCATCTAAAAATATAAACATTAAGGCATGTGACTAGTAGAGGAAGGGAACCTATAAAACATATATGATTTACAATCTAATGATCATTAATGGGTCATCAATCCAACATAGGTTTTCTATTAAATCACAATTTTCAACTCGCATCCAGGTGGAATTCAGGGACACCTACAACAATGGTCCCAAGGGAATAAAAATATAGATAAGAAACATTTCATTCCATTGCCTCACACATTCATTTTTCAAGTCTACAACATAAGACACACTCCCTTGATCTCTGGGTTAGTGTTTTGTGCAAGAGTGTAGTAGTGATCCATCAAACAAGTACATCATGCAATCTTAGAGGATGGAAGAATGACACTATTGACAACTAAACTATTATTTTAGTGCATTGAAGGTGGAAAAAGGTATTTCTTAGGTGTTAGAGAGTGCCTAGAAGGTTGAGAGAACATTCTTAAATATAATGATAGTTGTGGTGAAAACTTAATACTTTCTTAGAACACAATAACATCTCAGAATTAATTCAACATTAATTCCACTAAGTACTTTCTAGGAAATAAATCCACATGGTCTCACTACCATTGCTCAAAGTAATATCTACCCATCACCTCACCATCTACATACTAATGATTCAATCCAATTATGACTTGAAATTAGAAATTGTGCATATCATCCTGGACATAAAATAACATATATAAAAGAGAAAACCTAAGTTCAGATCTTATTATGGCATGTTCAAATAAGAATAAATATTTAATTGTTAGAAAAAAAAAAAAAATGAATCCCTAAAATATAATTAATTCCCATTATATAAGACATATTTTAATTGAATATTTAAATCATGCATATCATACCAAAATGTGAGAGATAGATGGGATTTAGATCTATTTCACTCTCCTAATAACTATGTGGTAGTGTTAACAATGTCTCCAATAACAATACTTGAAATAATCACAAAGGATTCATCTACTACCTTTGGTATTGCAACTTTCTTTTACTTTTTTGACATATTTTCTTCCATACCATTATAGTAATAGAGTATAAGGCATGATCTATTTCCATGGATCAAGAATAGAAGTACAATTTTACTATTGAAATCATTTTTATATCTAGAATGAATGAAATATATTGAATAGAATATAAACGGATTGAAGTGATAATACAAATATATTTATATCACACATATGAATATGAGTCATAAATATTTCATTAAAAATTGTATGTATGGTTGGAGTACATATTCCAAAATTGCTCGAATCTACATATGCCAAAGAACATGTATCATGTTGTATCTACACGTATATATCACATATTGTTATATCATGTGCACATTAATAATTAGGTTTCATGCCCAAAGAATAAAATGGATGAGGGGGAATCCAATAATCCTTTCTTCCTTTCTAATGCCATGTGCATCTCAAAAGTTAATATTCCTCTTGTTTTTTCCTAATGTAGATTGATCCTAATTATGTCTAGGATTATAGTTCAATTACAAAAGCTACAAGTCAAATAAAAATATATATGATTTGTTTCTTTAACAAGACAAATAAGTTTGAAGACAAAATCATGTAATAAGACTGGAGATATATGTACAAAAGGTGGAGATGGAAGTTATTTTCTTCTTTGACATGGGTTTTCAAGGGCCTTTTATAGAGATTGTGTTGAAGCTAAACAAGGAAGAGGATGCCTTTTCAAATGAATCTTAGATCATTTCCTAGTTGTAGAGGATGTTCTTAATATAAATTGATCTAAAATTGAAGAAGACTTGAAATACTTGAAATTATTTGCAATGTAAATGTTATGTGTTTAAGGAAAAAGGATCAGTTTGCAACACATAGATTAAGGGATTACTTATGAAAAACACACATAGACAACAACATAATCAATGAACATAAGCACATAAACACAACAATTGATAAAGGATTTCACCCCTCTCTTGGGCTACATCTCTTGGTCCAGCTTCCAATGGATCATTATTATTAATTGCTCAAAAAGTGCTCAAAAACATGTCTTACAATGCTCAAATTGACAAACTGACTGCTCCAATGGCTTCAGAGCGTCCAAAAACCCCTGTCTGGGCTCTTTCGGCACCTCAATCGGTCGAAAAACGAAGAAGTTAGGCCTCCTGAAAGTCTCCCCCTTCAAGTTTGTTGTCTCTGCATCTACAAATTGCACCCTTCTCTAATAAAACTGGCACACACGCAATATAAAGCGTGAACACCCAGCATCGGGCACAACTGTGCCAACGGTGCAAACCGTAGGATGGTTAAGGGCACGCCAGCCCCTAACCGCCTAATACCTGGGCGTATGAGAGTCATGTGACCGCACACTATGGCAAATAGGGCCAAACGGGCCAACCGTTCCAACCGCGCACTTAGTTGAGGTCGTATGGGGTTAAGCATATAGCCATGGGCTATATGTTTTCAAACCATATTAAAAAACGTGCACACACTCTATATATATAAAACGTCGGTCATATGTAATACGACGCGCGACCAAGGGCTGGGGCTAAGCCCCGGCCCGGTTGCGGTCCAAACCACTCCTATATGAAAATTTAAATACAATGTATCCCACATACATATCAAGTAACACACGTTGGCGTGTTGGATGGCCACTCCTTTCCAAGTCATTCCCCGACCTGGAGGTCACGGGGTCGACTCCTGTTAATAAGAAAGTTTTAACCATACATCAAGTGACACATGGCGCCCAGAGATTGGGCCACGTCAACATACCATTAACCACCAATGGACACGTGTCAAACAATCATTCGACTACACCTGCCAATCAACATCTACCACATCACCACCTGACACCTCATCGTACAGTCGTACGGCCCTACCACGTCAGCCTGTACAGACTGTACAGTCAGCATCAAAATTTTTGCTTTTTTGACTTAACGAATAGATTGCAATATCTCTCGCTCCTGACGTCCGTTTGAGACGAAATGAGTTGCGTTGGGTTTGCAACGACGAGGCCTATGCTCTCGTCCAGTTTGAAGCGATTCCGAGCACTTTGAATTTTTGAGCAAAATTTGATCCCCTGATCATAAATGCAAGTGTAAGTCATTGGTGGTGCAGGAAGGCCAATCTGATTGTCTCCCTATCTTATTGAGAAATTTATAGCTAAGAACTTACATTCTATCAAATATGGAAACCTTCCCCATCTACATATAACAACACTATGACAATGTTGGTGAACACATCAAGGAGCCATTTAATTTTGTTCTTCATTCTTTCTACTCTAGGCTTTGTTTACATTGGTGGAAAAGGCTTTAGCCCCATATTCAACTTTGGAAGCTTCATTCTCTGGATCATCTATCCAAAAATGGAAACTTGTCTCTAGTATTCCATCCATTATTATAGTGATTTCTACTTCTTTTATTTCCCATTACTCCATGAAATGGACCACATGGCCTTAAATAGGACTAGAATTTTCTAACTAGTGTCATTGTGGAACCCAAAACATGAATGGATGTACATTATGCATTGAATTTAAATCAATAAATAGGAATTTGGCTTTATAGAAACCATTTTTAGTCTCATCAAATCCCTACAAAATTATCTCACTGAAATTTCTAGAGGAATTATCAAAACCAATCATGGGCATGACTAGATGTCAATTGTTACTAATGAATGAAAAATATAGAAATACATGTGCCATGTTGTAAGAATATCATGGGACAACATGCAATGAAAATATTGTTTAAAAGAACATGGGTTCACTTGGGTTTCTAAATTCATTTTGGACTAATATGGAAGGTTCGTGACTAATGTTTTTACCACAATGTGGGAAATAATGGAAATTAAATCGAAGAGAAGGATCTCATTTCATACATGTTCTTTCAAAGGTGGTTTGCATCAATGTAATGATCTTGGTTTTATTCCCCATATTTAGGAATACACTTCATTTTCCAGCCAAACAACAATGGTTTAGATTCCAACATATGTCTACCATATGATTGATGCGTCCTTGTTTTGGGTCGTAACCAAGCACAAGGAAAGATTTGTGACTCCCTTCATAGTTAGGTTCTAATTTTATCGTTTGATTGTTAAATTCTTTGTGTGAGATGTCGTATTTGAGTCTTGAAACCCTCACATACCATCAACACATGCATCTACTATAACCATGTCAAATTTCAGTGCATACAAGCACAAACTGATTTTTTTTTAATGTTGTCTGCATTCACAGGTCACTCCACGACACGAGGTCAAATTAAAGAATAATGGGTCATTTATGTGGAATATCCAAACAAGCATCATGGAATTATAAGTGATGAAAATTGTTAACAAGTTTCCCCAAAACAAACTCTACATACATTTTCCTTGAGAAACATAGTGGGATTTCCCTATTGTTATAAGGTCACACATTAAAAACCATGTATTGTCTATCCATCAAATTATTAATAATTGGTTGATGAGTGCACCATTTGATAAATATATGAGGCTTGATAGTGTTTGGGATTTAACCTATATGAGGGCCTATGAAAAGGGAAAATATGTCATCTTTTCTACTCTTTAGTTTTTTTCTTACAATATGATCCAAACTATATATACATTTAGGATAAATTTTAATCTCTCTATAAGAGGTAATAGTGAGAATGACTCGTTTTCTTAGGTAATTATATGAATGTTTTCATCTAAAATTTGGGCAAGTAAGCATCCAAGTGGGTATATATATCTCAACATTCTTAGGTTGGCTATCTCTATTAGTATTTTTGAGTTATATTCCATTGATGGTGGGGCATTGCCTTGGGGGTTTACATTAAGAATTTCTAGGTTTGAGATTTTGGCAACCATTTCTAACAACTGCAATGAGATATTAAAAAAAAAATGTAAATGAATATAAATCAGAATTTGGAAATAAAAATTAATTGTAAAGAATAATAAATGGTCTTTATACTGAGCCCCCAGGGGGAAACTCAATTTGCATGTGCCGTGATATGAAGTGTTATGTTCGATAAGGTTCTGAGTTCAAATTCCCCCAACTTACCCATTCCTGTGGAAGGGGAATACATATGGCACCTAGAGGTTATAGTGGTAGCAGTCGGAATCGACCTTGTTTCATGCGAGTACGAGACCGCCCCAGTTGTTGATTCTGCCAGATGCAAAAAAAATAAAAATAAATGGTCTTTATACCACCTACCAGCTCGCAAAGCTTAGTACCCACCAATAATTTCATAGCTCAATGCCAATTTCTTCATATAATTTGAAATCCATGAGCCTATAGAAGTGTAATATCCAAAATAGTGGTTTCATTTTGGGCTTAGCAATGAGGAAAAAATCATGTATATGAAGAATGAAGTACACTGGTGGAAAAAAATATTTTTTATTTTATAGAAAAGGAATTATTCTAAATTCCTTTTGCATACAACTTTTTAATGAAACAAAAAATGCACACGCATTTTAGTGAAGAAAAATGTTAGGTCTCTATTAAGTACCAAATATCTGGATACACAAACACTGTTGGAGTTACTTTACACACACCTATGATTTTTTTTTTCGTAAGGGTTTTCCTAGTTTATTATTCATTATTAGTCATTATCCAGTCTCCTATATTTTAGGAGAGAATATTCCACCTGGAGAATATTCTCTTCAACTCACACTTCAATTTGACTAGTTGAGTTGGGTCTAGATGCTACATTGGTTTTGTCACCATGTAAAATTGGGATCATCACCATGATAATGTGCATTATCCTTGGTTTCATCACCATAATGGCACATTACCCTTGATTCCTTGATCTACTCCTCACTACACTGTATTTCAGTCAGTTAACTGAAGATTGGTTGACTAGTTAACTCAGCTAGGTGGCAGTTCACTCCCGTAATTTCATGAGAGACTAGACTAGGTGGAAGTTCACTCTTGTAACTACTGGTGTATGTAAAACTCACTCTAGACCACCACTATGGTGCATTGGTTCTCCTCTAGTGCGCATTTATTGAGTTATACATAGTATATCATGTGTAAATTATTCATTATTCATTACGGTTAATGGAAATTATTCCATTCTTTCTCTCTTGCTTCTTATTTATCAATTTATCTCTGCAAATGTGTGTGTTATTTTATAGATATATATATTGTATGAAGTTTCAACATATTTACATGGTATCAGAGACGACGAACTACTAAGGAAAATCTACACCAATTTTTTTGTAGGTACAAAAGATTGAAGACAATGGAAAGATGGATTTCCCAAAAGAATTCATTCTTACACCTTACAATTAATTTGCATGGAAAGAGAATAATGATTCATCTCTGAAATAGAGGGTTGTACAGGTTAACCTTGAATACAGATACAAAATTGACATCAGCCATAGAAAAATACAAGTATTTAAATCGAATGGATGAAGCATTCAGAACAATTTGCAGTCTTATTTCTCCCGATTTCCTTTTTCACATATCTTCCTGTAAAACTCCCAATGAAGCATGGACCACATTGGAAGGGATATTTGGAAAATAGGATGAGATGAGGGACACAAGTTGGAGGTGGAATTGCTCACATTGGATCCAAAAAGTTTTGACAATATCCAAGATTTCTTTACAAAATTCAAGGATTTACTGTCGCAACTCAAATCTTGCGGGGTTGATAAATCTAAGGAGGAGAAACAAATGGTTCTCACCATTCTCTCCAAACTTGGTCCTGAATTCTATGTGTTTGTATGAGCATTCCATTCAGTCAAATTTACCTCTAGAGCCACTTAGAAGATTCCTTCTCTTGAGGACTTTATCGAATCCTTGATAGAAGAGAAAACCAAGCCCCTCAACATGGGAAAAATCAAAGGCCCAAAGACGCATGCACTTACTATGCAAGATGGAAGCCATCAATATTAGAAATCTAAAGATAAAGACAAAATTAAATCTCAAGCACATATGAAGAAAGAAGGGTACACAAAACCCTTCACTGATGCCTCCGGCTCCCAAGGGGGGAAGGGAAGAAAAGGGGAGAAATGCTCATACTGCCATAAAGGATTCCATCCAAAATACACATGCATGCAGAAAAAAATAGATCTAATGACTAAAATAATTTAGAAAAACAACCTTGGAGATTGCATCCCCGAGGGTGACAAGAAGAAGAAGCCAGAAGATCAGAATCCCAAGAAAGGAAATTCTAGCCATGACTTGATTGCCATCAACTCCTCTCCCAATTCTTGGATCGTAGATTCAGGAGAATCACATCACATGGATTCCAAAAAAGCAGTCTATTCTTCATTGGACGAATGAAAAGGTCCTCCAATTATGATGGGGGACAACTCTCCAATTGAAGTCACCGACAAAGGAAGGATTGAACTCACCAACGGAAGCTTCGAGAATGTGATGCACGTTCCCAAAACTTCTGTCAACCTTATATCCATGTATCAAATGAAGAATTCCGACACCGGAAAGAAATTCATATTCATACCAAATGCAGTGGACATCTATGACATGAAAACCAACTCCAACGTTGCTACCGGTGAGGTAAATCATCAATCTAGATTGTATACATTTTCTGAATTTATTGAACCAGATTTTGCTTTACTACTTACCCATGCTGATGAAAGTAGTAGGATATGGCACGAAAGGTTTGGAAATTTTAATTTCCGATACATGCAACATATTAGCAAGAAAATATTGTTTGATGGTCTACCAGACATCCATTTTTCCAAGGGAGTATGTGAGGGATGTGTTCTTGGAAAACACCCTCAAGAGAAATTCAACAAAGGAAAGTCTCAAAGAGCTTCCATGCCTTTAGATATGATCCATAGTGACCTCATGGGTCCTTTTTCCGCATCCATCTATCAACAAAGTGAGGTTTTTTCTCATTTTTGTTGATTATTTCTCATGTTTCACATGGATTTACTTTCTAAGGAAAAAATTCAAGGTCTTTCAACACCTCAATGATTTCAAATCCCTAGTTGAGACATAGTCCAGAAATAAAATCAAAGTCCTCTGAACTAATAATAAAGGAGAGTATGTCAATAATGAGATACATGATATTTGTCATGAGGAAGGGATTCAGTTGCAGCACACAGTTCCCTATACTCTGCAACAATACAAAGTTGTTGAGGGAAAAAATAGATCTCTAAAAGAGATGACATATTGCATGCTACATGCCAAGTCACTACCACATAGACTATGCACCGACGCACTTAATTGTGAAACATACATCCAAAACAGATCTCCCCATAGATATGTCAAGGATAAGACTCCTACGAGGCTTGGATCGGCCTCAAACTGGAAGTGACTCACTTTCATATTTTTGGTTCACATGCATGGGCACAAATTCCCTCTTAAAAGAGGAAGGCACTTGATCCACAAAGCATTGAGTGTATTTTTGTTGGATACCCCAACGGTGTGAAGGAATATAGACTTATTGATATTTCCTCAGACCGACTCATCATTGAGCGAAGTTTCCAATTCGAGGAAAGTGTCTTTCATGTACCTCAACAACCGCATGCAGACACCTTCATTCTTCCACCTTTCCAAGATGATGAGCATGCACATGATGACTCTTATTTAGATGAGAGTTTTGATTTAGAGGACTCAGATGATTCAAATACAGAGTCAGTACAGTCAGATGCAGATTAAAATCATCTAGATGTAGATGCAGAGGATCTATATGTATATGCAGAGCCACAACAAAGGCCCAAGTGGGCACATACTACTCTTCAGGATGCAGGGGATCTTGTTGGTGATCTAGCCTATACGAGGAGGACTCAATCTAATTTAGAGGAGCCTCCTATTGTACTCACTGCCACTAAACCATTTCCATCCAAGAATATTTTCTTGGTTTAGTATTCAGATCCACAGTCTTATGGTGAGGCTGCTAGAAATCCCTTTTGGGAAACTTCCATGCAGGAAGAGTAGAACTCCCTCCTCAAAAACCAGACTTGGAATCTAGTTCCCCTTCCTTATGGGAGGAAACTTGTCAAATGCAGATGGGTCTACAAAACCAAGAGCACAATTGATGGAAATATTAGCATATACAAAGCCAGGATTGTTGCCAAAGGCTTTCAGCAAGTGCATGGTATTAACTATGATGAAACCTTTGTTCCAGTAGAAAATATGGAATCCATACGATTGACACTTTCCATTGCGGAAACCAAGGGATGGGAAGTCCATCAAATGGATGTGAAGAATTCATTTCTTCACGATGATCTCTCTAAGGAGATATATATGGACTAGCCCAATGGATTTATGTAGGAATCATCTTTGGTCTATCGACTGAAGAAGTCCCTTTATGGCCTCAAGCAGGCTCCGAGGGCATGGTATGAAAATATGGACTACTACCTGTTGTCACAAAAAATTGTATGTTGTAAATCATACCTGAATGACTACATGCTCATGATGACTGATTCACTTCCACTCTTAGTTATGTATGTTGATTATTTGTTGATCACTAGTTGCTCGACTTCAACTATTGCTACAGTCAAGAGGACTCTACATGATAGGTTTTTGATGACATAAATGGGTCCGCTACACTTCTTCCTTAGACTCAAGATCAGTCAAGATGCATCAAGCATCAAACTATCTCAAGCCAAGTATGCACGAGATCTCCTTGAGATATTTCACATTACATAATGTAAGTCTGGTCCAACTCCTTTCCTATCAGGAGTCAAACTTGAGAATGGTAGGGACACTCCACTGGTTGACAACACACTGTACATACATCTAGTGGGGATATTTTTGTATCTCACACACTCCATACCAGACCTCTCCTACGCAATTGGTGTATTTTCTAGGTTCATGCAGGAGACACATGAGCTACTTTGGAAGGTTGTAAAGCCTATCCTTTGATACGTACATGGAACCAACAACTTTTGGATTAATTATGCAACAGAATCTACATTAGATCTCATCGGGTTTACTGATTCATAATGGACTGACGATAACACTGATCACAAGTTTGCATCTGGTTACTCACTCGGTATTGGTTATGGGCCTATCTTTTGGTAGAGAAAGAAGCAAGCTTCCATTGCTCTATATTCAGTCGAGATAGAGTATAGAGGGGTAGTTAACATAACCATTTAGGTTATGTGGCTACAACATTTTTTCATTGAGTTGGGCATTTAGTTTCATCGACTGATCGTCATATCGTGTGACAACCAGAGCACTCTGAAGTTCTGCAGAGATCCATTTTAGAGGAAGTGGATGAAGAACATCGATATCCAAATGCACTACTTCCGGGACTTAGTACACCAGGGGATCCTTGACCTACAGTTCGGTCCTTCAATAGAACAAACAACAAGCATCTTCACCAAGACGTTCATTGAGAATAAGTTATATTCTCTGCGAAGTCATCTTGGAGTGAAGGACATAGTTTCCTAGCAACTGCCAGTTCTTATTTTTACATACATTGTACCTTGAGGGGGGGGTTTTCCCATGAGTTTTTCCCTCTTTCCTCACTTTATTTTCAGTGTATATTTTTTATTTGGTTACCTAACATGGCCTCGTTGCCGAGACCCATTCTTTATTTTCACCATAGTGATGTTCAAGGAGGGTGTTGGAGTTACTTCACACACACCTATTATTTATTTTTCCTAAGGTTTTTCCTTGTTTATTATTCATTATTAGTCATTATCCTATATTTTAGGAGAGAATATTCCACTTGGAGAATATTCTCTTCAATTGACACTTCACTTTGACTAGTTGAGTTGAGTCTAGATGTTGCATTGGTTTTGTCACCATGCAACATTGGTACCATCACCATATTGGTGCATTACCCTTGATTCCTTGATCTACTCCTCACTACACTCTATTTTAGTCAGATAACTGAAGACTAGTTGACTAGTTAACTCAACTAGGTGGAAGTTCACTCCCATAACTGCCTGAGAGACTAGACTAGGTGGCAGTTCACTCCCGTAACTGTTGGTGTGTGTCCAAATCACTCTAGACCACCACTATAGCGCATTAGTTCTCATACAGTTCACATTGATTGAGTTATACATAGTATATCATGTGTACATTATTCATTATTCATTATGGTTAATGAGAATTCTTCCATTCTTTCTCTCTTGTTTCTTCTTTCTCAATTTCTCTCTAAAAATGTGTGTGGTATTTTCTAGCTAGATATATTATGTGCAGGTTCAATACATTTACAAACACCACAATATATCCATAGAGAAATATAGAAGAAACCACAATTTATGATAAGAAAACCCTTGAGGTAGGGAAACACTATACAATGGATCTTATTATGGAAGGGATCCTCTCTTGTTCACTTTCCTCTTTCAGGGGGAATATTCCTATTGAGCTACACAATCCAAATACAATACTTCTCTTCATCCCTCATTACATTGCTTGAACCCATTTATATAGTGCTACCAACCAACTAAGAACATTCTATAGGAATAATATTCTATAACCATAACCTTCTAAGAAGTCCTCTTACATTTATTATATCTAACTACCACATTGGGCCTTATTTTATACTATAGTGGACCTAGTCCACCTTACATTGACTGGCCTCTGCTATAATCACTATGGGCCCACCAGGTCCCCCACTACCTCTCTAGCTACCTACAATTCCACCCCCCTTATGAAAGTGTTGTCCTCAATGCTTGTTATGAGGGTGTACAACAATATACCAGGATCTCATGGATAAGTGTGGACTATAGTGCTGAAGTAGACTAGAGAACCAGGGTCTCATGAAGAGATGAAATCCACCATGATAAAGTAGTCAAAACTCCATTTAAACTGGGGTCCCATGTCCAAGTTCTCATGTGAAATCCACACGGAGGATATCAAAACCCAATAACAAATTGAAAATGATGCTCCAAAGATTGACACCTGTCATGTGGATCCAAATAAGAAGATCCATCCACATAGTGGGAAAGGGTCATAATTGAATATGGAAGGAATAATACCACTATATAATATGCAGGATGGACACTGGAAATCATAATTGGCTCCTGATTTGTTACATTGATGTTCTATACAAAAGGTGGATTAGAGTCATCAAAGAGAATATGGAAGGGGTTGTCATCCCATAATGACAACTATATGTATACCAATCATCACAATCGACCTCAAAATGATAGAAAGCATATACTTCTTGATTATATTCATCCTTGATTTCCTCCATAAGATATCCCTCTTATATTCAATCCAAGGACCATTGAATATGTTGGAATA
>SNQJ01S0058276.1:28858-51367 GCA_010110895.2 Picea sitchensis | reverse complement strand
CCACACAATGACCCTCTGTTGATCCTACTGAGATGTGTGGCACCTGGATATAGCTTGCATGAATATATAGCGAAGTGAGTGATAAGTAGGAGGAAAGCGTAGGCATAGGGTATGTTATGGTGTAAGCTGTTGAAGTTGGTATGTGGTCATCTGACCCACCCCTGTTCAATCCATGGCTAAGTGTTTCTGCGGATGCTTTGTTTCAAGGAATCGCCTTCACCATGCATGTATAAAATAAAAATAAAATTAGGCCAGCGATGCCGAGCGTGACAAAAAATAAAAATATAATGAACCTTGCGGACTCAAACAAAACCAAAACTCTACGTAATAGTTACCTTCAAAGCTACTTCCGTAAACCAAACTAAAACCCTACGTATAGTTACCTTCAAAGCCACTTCCGTGTGGTTGGGACTGGAAAACAGTTTATTTCGTGTGAACAGGATTCAACAACTTTCCGAATAAGAAGTGGCCTTACGCGTAGAGTAAAGTCCATTGCGCTCTAGTCCATCCGGTGGCAGTGGTAAAATGAAACGGAATTGAGGAACAACTATATTCTACGCATGCTGAACATATTTTAAATCAATGAATTTTGACTCCGTTAAACACATATTTTATTTAATTAGCAACACTTGAAATAGTTTTATCAATCATTGGGGGGATTTTCATTGGATGCGCAGAAAAGGCGAGCTATATGCAAAGAGCAAATGTTGCAAATCCCCCATCATTGCCCTAAGAGCAAATCTCTGACAATAAATCAACCATGACATTATAAGACGGGCCATTTCTCCTCCCGCTTTTCCAACGCTGTCCTCCTTTCGTTTGAAGCGCACCAACTCTCTGCCGTAACCATTTCGTGCCGCCTATTCGATATATATATATACATCAATCACTGCAGCACTGGATGCTGCACAGTCGGCTGGTTAGTGTTTGCTTAGTTGGATGGGGTTGCAGGTTTGATGGGCGTTGCTGCACGGCAATCAATATGCAGTCTGCTGTAGAGTTTTTTAAGACAACAACTGCTGGATATACTGTCAGATTTTCTTAATATATACAGATTTTCTATATATACACCAGGATATATCCAACAATGTATATATCACCGACCACAATTTTAAAGATTCTACAGCAGGCTACATATTGATGGCCATTGGTGCACAGCAGGCTGGTTAGTTTTCGCCTCGTTTGATGGGCGTTGCAGGTTGGTACGAGCACATGCAGCAGTCTGGTGTATGGATGTACGTGTATATGGGCGGGCATTATTTACAAAACACGCCTTGTGATATTTTCAATGGGAAAGCGCTTTTGGTATAGTTATTTTCTTTGCAGGAGGACAAATGGCATTGTGTTTTTAACTTTTGCATACACGATTTGGTAGAGGCTAAGTACAAACCGTTCTACCTGAGGCTGAAGTCAGAGAGGGTTTTGTTCGTTTTGGTAGAAACCCACCTGTTTGCTTTGCTGGAGATATTGAGGAAGTCAAGTAGAAGTATGTGTAAGATGATGTTTAATTTTTATTATTGTAACTGTTGGGTAAATTGTTACATTGTTAGTAAATATTGATTAGATTGTTTTCGGTATAAATTAGTATTAGTCAATGTTCTGAGTATAATTTAAAGTTATTAGAATTAGTTTTATATGTGTAGAATTAGTGGCATATGATTTATGATTTTGTAGTAATTTTCATATTTATAGAAATATGAAAACTATATGAATGTATAAGTTCTTCAGAAAATAATGAGAATTAAGAATAGATTTTTGATGTTTTGTTTTAATCTTTGTATTGTTTATTGTGTTTTAAGATTGTAATGATCTCTTCATAATTTTACTTGTGCAGATTGAAGTTATTAGCAAGAGTGTTGTAAATTTTAAAGAAATGGCCAAAGCAACAATGGTTTTAATATTTCCCAGTCTCAAATACCAATCTTTAAAGGTGAAAATTATGGTTTTTGAAGCATTAAAATAGTTGATGCTCAAGCTATTGTTGGTTTGACCCAATTCCAAAGAGATTAATTAAGAGAATCTAAAAAAAAAACTCAAAAGCTCTTATTTTCATCCAAGAAACACTCACTATTTTATTTTTCCAAGACTTGTCGCAACAACAAAATCAAAGGAGGCTTGGCATGTCCTACAACAACCATATGGAGGGACATATAAGGTAAAAGTTGTTAAATTGCAATCTCTTAGAAGAGAAGTTGAAACTCATTTCATGCTCAACTCATAATTTATGCAAGATTTTAATTTAAGCCTGCAAAATTTGATGCTATTGTTGTTGAAGAATCTAAAGATTTAACTTGTGAATGAACTTACGGGATCTCTTCAATCTCATGAGCAATAGATCTATTGAAAAATATTTTGAGCAAGTTTTTCAAGAAAAAACAAATATTTCTAGAGATAGAAGTCATGAAGTTGAGAATTTTCCAAGTGAGGAAATACTCATGGACCATGAAGAGGACAAGGAAATATTCCTTATTCCTCACACTCATACACGAGGAAGAGGAAAGGAAATAGAGGAGGAAGAGGCATAGGAAGAGTTTTTAATGCAAATAACAAAGGAAGAGATAATTATGGAGGTAAAAAATCTCAAGTCCAATGTTTTTATTGTAAAATATTTGACCATTATCACCATAATTGTTGGAAAAAACAAAAGCAAGAAGCTAATTTTTATGACGAAAAGGGAGATGTGGACACTTTGTTTTTGGCTTGTGATTCATCTAACAAGGTTTCCAAGGAGGTATGGATTTTGGACAGTGGATGCAACAACCACATGACTGCAAACAAAGATAGCTTTGTCTAAGATAGATAAATATACAAAGTCTAAAGTACTCTTGGGAGATGACAAGCCATCGAAGGAACAATCGTAGTAAAAGCAATGCAAGGCCAAATAAAACATATTAACGATGTCTTAAATGTTCCTGGTTTAGCACATAATTTATAATTTGTTGAGTGTGGGGTAGCTTATTGAAAAGAGATATCTTGTTGTTTTTAAGAACAACAAATGCATCATATATAATAAAGAAAATCATAATCAGATTCTAGCCAAAATTAATATGTTGTAAAACATAATCTTTGCTTTCATTTTTTATTATGAAGCAAATAGAGCATTAAAGGTTGGCTATGATGGTGATTCTTGGCTATGGCATATGAGGTATGGGCATGTCAATATAAGAGGCTTAAAGTTACTACATAATATGAAAATGGTCAAAGGCTTACCTCTTATTGATTGTGTTGATCAAGTTTGTGAAGGATGCATTCTCAACAACATCATAGAGACTTATTTCGAGTAGGAAAATCTTGGAGAGCAACAAAACCATTGGAGCTAGTACATGCACATATAGGTGGTCCCATGCAAACTTTGTCACTCAACAAAAATAAGTATTTTATTATTTTTGTAGATGATTTAGAAGAACATGGGTATAGTTCTTTAAAGAAAATTTTTATCCCTTATTATTTTTCAACAATTTAAAGTTGTTAATGAGAAGTTGATTTGTAAATTGTCTTCCACCTCAAAAGTTCGTCACAATAAATCTGACTGAAATCTTTACTATTAATGTTATTTTTCGTTTCGTATGAAATAGTTCAAATGCGGGAAATAGAGAACATAAATAAATACACACACCATCCACAAATAAACAATATATGACCTCAAAAACCCAATACGGGAGAAAACCCAACTAGAAGGTGAGGTTGTTCTACCCTCTTGATGCAAGTACAAAGAAAGAGACACTCTCTCTGTAGTTGCCTTTGACTTGTGGCATGTACGGCTGCTACAAAATCTCGCCTCCTCTATTATGCTCACATAATACCACTCTCATATGTTTTGCTCAGTTATGGATTAAGATACAATGTAAAATAATGGAACCCCTTCTCCTCCTAGTGGCTTGGTATTTAACATAGCTCGATAGTCATCTAGAGGTAGGTTTTTGACTTCCTCAACCCTCAATTGTGGTAGGGTTTTGGACCTTCTAGAATCTTCTTAAAATTACATAAGTGATTAGCCCCATATGAATGAGTAATGGGGGTTGACATGGCATCCTTTCGTACCATGGTGGTCAACATAGCAGGTCAACTTGTGAGATGCATAACCTTTTCATACAAACTCTGATTAATGCACGGTTTGTTGAAAGGTATCAAAGTGTAACACACCGTCAAGGGGGTGTGCAAGAGTTTCAGATACAAGAACCCTAAAAAACATAGTTTGATGCCTCAAAAGGGCTCTGGAAGGTTCCAGACCCCTATTTCCCAACACTAAAATCACCCTGCAAGTTGTTGCCCTTAATGTTTTCCACTCTGGAAGCATCAAGATAGATGACAAATGATATAATGATCCAATCCAGATCAGAAGCAAAGTGGTTATGTTTTAAATACATTACACATAGATAAAGGGGGGGAATTTACTTCTAATCTATTCAATTATTATTGCAAAAAGAGTGGCATATATAGGAAATTGATAGCAGGATATACTCACCAACATAATGGTGTGATCGAATGAAAGAATCGAATAATTGTTGAGATGGATAGGTGCATGTTGAAAGGTAAAAGTCTTCCAAACATTTTTTTGGGTTGAAGCTATAACTACATCTGTTTATTTTCTTAATAGATGTCCAACAAGAAGTGTGAAAATATGAATCTGTATCAGCATGGAGTTGAAGAAAACCTAGTGTTTCTCATTTGAAAGTATTTGGTTGTATTACTTATGTTCATGTTCCATATGATAAAAGAAAAAAACTAGATGATAAAAGTTTGAAATGTATTTTTATTGGATATTGTCAGGAGATAAAGGATTATATATTGTATAATCCACAAATTGAAATATTGTTGGTTAGTCATGATGTTTTTTTTTTTGTTTTTTTATGAAAAAGAAGAATGGCAGTGGAATGAAGGAGTGTAAGAAGAAAGTCCAAGAATTATTCTACATAAAGATTAATATTTTGTTTCTACAAATCCAACCAGTAGTCCAAGTACTACTCAAACTACATCTACTCCATATATTATATACCTAAATATATATGCAAATATACTTCATAATGACCAAGAATAAACCAAACCATTCACCAATAATGAACACAAGAATGTAGACAAAACTCTTGAGGTAAGGTAACACCATATATTATTCCTTATGGAAGGAATGCATTCCCAAGCAATCCTTGCTTGTTACAATAACAATATTCTTCACCATGCTCCAATACATTGCTTACACTTCTTTATATAGCATTCTCTATCTTCTAGGAATATTCTAGAGAAAGAATCTTCTAGAAAGCCTATTTATTATATCTAACTACCATAGTGGGCCTTATTTAAAAATATAGTGGACCTAGTCCACCTTACATTGAATGGCATCCACTAATAATACATAACCCCATTCCCCTTGGGTACCTCCCATATTACCTCCCTAGGTATACTACATTCCACCCCCCTTAAGCATGTTTTGTCCTCGAAAAATGAAAAGAGTCCATATAATATGACTAGCTAAGAATTGTAGCCAACTGGTACCAAGTATGACCATCCATCCATCATAATGGAAGACGAACATGATGCCCAACTACTGCCTTTCCACCCTATTCTTGCTCTACATCATTATGGTGTTGCCATGGGATTGGTTCTCTAGCCTGATGTCTTCCCGTAGTGTTGGTAGGCCTCCATGCACCTCTTGATTGGTTGCCTTTCTGGTTCCCTGCTGGTGCATAAATGTGTTGATGTTCACACCCTTGTCTTGATGACTGTTGTTTCTCGCTATAATGCGGATGGAAATATACAAAACTTGTAGGAATCGATTCTTTTTTGTTCAAATCTACAACACATTGCGCCCTTGAGTCAATGACCTCCTTATCTTTTTATTGTGTCCTTCTTGTGCCTTTGCTTCATCTCCTTCTATAGACTCTGCCTTTGATTCAACTTTAGATTCTGCAATAACTTCTTTTCTTTCCCCCATAGGCCCTTCTTGCTTACTAAGAGACACATAATGTAATGCAATTTTCTTTTTCTTGTATCAAATATTTAGAAACTTATTTTGCACATTAATATTGACTGTGCCAATTGAGTCCATCCACAGACATCCCAAAACAATATCCACATTAGCTAGATCTATAGCATGGAAATTATAATGCAACACATATTTATCCATAGTAATCTTCAAATCTTTAACAACATGTGTGCTTTGGATATTCTTTGCATGAACTTGCAATTTAGTAACCAACTGAATATTGATTAAAAATTGTTGGCAACTAGGGTTGATAAAAATAATAACCTTCTCTTGTTGAATGCATCCATGGACCTGTAGTATGGAGTTTCCACATGAAAATAAAACCTTGGTGTGTTATGTATAAGTTTTTCAAACATGAGACCACCTATCTAAAAGTACTCATTCAAATGTTTCAGCAGAAAGTGCCTATCATCTTGGTAGAGTCCAATGATTACCACCATATCTTAGCATCATCTTTGAAACTGAGAAGTAACATAAGTTTCCAATTTTTCCAAACTTCCTTCTCTTCTTTTATAAATTCTTCGATACTAGGGCCATCATATTTCCCTGTAAAATACATCTTGCTATGAAAACCCCAAAAATAGAACTAGGATTTGTAAAAATTAACCACACATCATTTTCCATAAAAAACTCTAAAAATGGATTAATTTAAAAAGCTCATAACTTTATTTCCCGAACTCCGTTTCGACTGATTTTGTTTATGAAATTGGGTATTTTTCCAAGAGGAATTCAAATATCCAATTATTTTCTGTAGATATTGAGTGGAACGTTTTGAAACTAAGTTTGAAGTGCGCCGCCCCCTTTTTCCCTCTGAACAAATTTGCAAAATGACCCAAAAAATTGTTCCCTTCTTTTGCCAAGGAAAGAGCTCTGATACCAATTTTTAAATACCTCAATAGATATTATACCAAATGTTAAATATAATTCATAAATAACCAAGAATATACCAAACCTTTCACCAATAATGAACAGAAGAATGTATACAAAACCCTTGAGGTAGGGTAACACCATATATTATTCCTTATGGAAGGAATGCACTGCGAAGAAATACTTTGTACAATAACAATATTCTTCACCATGTTCCAATATATTGTTTACACTTCTTTATATAACATTCTCTATCTTCTAGGAATATTTTAGAGAAGGAATCTTCTAGAAATCCTATTTATTATATCTAACTACCATAGTGAGCCTTATTTAAAAATATAGTGGACCTAGTCCACCTTACATTGAATGACCTCCACTAATAATACATAACCTGATTCCCCTTGGGTACCTCCCATATTACCTCCCTAGGTATATTGCACCATCATCTTCTTCAACTTCAAGTCTTGCTCAAGTCCAGGCCCTCCTCCAAGAAAGGTAAAATCCTTAAATGAAATTTATGGATATTTTAACTTTGCTTCAATATATCATATTGAAGCAAAGACAATATTCTTTGAATATGCAGTAAACAGGAAGCATAGTGCAAAGAAATGGATGAAGATATTGCAACCATTAAAAGGAATGAAAATGGGAGCTTGTGGAATCTCCTACTAAAAATAAGTCATTGGGGTAAAATGGGTGTACAAAACAAAGTATGCAGTTGATGGGTCCATACAAAAGAAAAAAGAAAGGTTGGTAGCAAAGGGGTTTGCTCAACATCCAGGTATATACTATAATGAAACATATGCTCTTGTTGCAAGACTGAATAAAATAAGAACCGTTTTAGCATTAGAAACACAATATAAATGGTTGGTTTATTAGTTTGATGTGAAATCATTCTTTCTGAATGGTGTTTTGAAATAATATGTTTTTGTTTAGCAACCCCAAGGATATGAAGTTAAGGAAAATGAACATAAATTTTACACATTAAAAAGGGATTTTATGTTCTTAAACAAGCTCCAAGAGCATCGTATACGAGGATAGATAATTATTTTTTGAAAAGGGGATTTAAAAGAAGAGAACATGAACCCACATTATATATCAAGTCAAATGGTACAAATTTTCTACTTATTCTTTTCTTATATGTAGATGAATTGATATATACATCCTCAAGTATTTTCTTAGTGGAAGATTTCAACCAAGCTATGATGAATGAATTTGAAATGACTGATTTGGGTTTGATGCATTATTTTCTTGGCATAAAAGTGAGGAAAATGAATGATGGTATTTTTATTTCACAAGAAGAATATGCTACAACTCTTCTTCACAAATGGAAAATGGAAAATTGTGATCCCATGAGCACACTTGTCAATGCAAATAAAATGTTTTTTGTAGAAGATGGAGCAAAAATGGTAGATGTTAAATCCTATAGGGGTTTAGTAGGCAGTCTCATGTATCTTAGTACAACTAGACCTGATATTTTGGAAGAAATAAGTTTAATTTCTAGATTCATGCCAAGTCCAAGTAAGATTCACTTTGGAGAAGAAAAAATAATTTTGAGGCATGTCCATGGAACAAGCAATTTTGGCATTTGATATACTTCAAAAGATAAGTTTGTGTTGGTTGGTTATATAGATAGTGATTCAGATGGATGTATTGATGATAGAAAAAGTACTCCAGGTTATGTTTTCATCCTAGGATCATGTGCAATATCATGGTCTTCAAAGAAACAACCAACTATTTCATTATCTTCTACAAAGGTAGAGTATATTGCATTAACATCAACAACAAGTGAAGCAATTTGGTTGAAGAGAATGTTGACATATTTGAAACAAGAACAACAAGATGCCACAATTATTTATTTTGATAACATGTCCACATTTTCCATAAGTAAAAATATTATGTTATAGTTGCACTAAACATATTAATATCAAATATCACTTCATAAGAGATCATGTGACAAAAGGAGAATTTGAATTAAAGTTTTGTAAAACAGATGATCAACTTTTTGATATCTTCACCAAAGAACTACCAAGAGAGAAGTTTCATTACATGATAAATATGCTTGGAATCACCTCATTAAGCATTAAGGGGGAGTGTTGAAGATAATGATTAATTTCTATTATTGTAATTGTTGGCAGACTATGATATTGTCAACAAATTATGATTAGACTATTTGCAACATAAATTAGGGTTAGGAAGTGTTATCATCATAATTTATATTATTTATAATTATCCTCAAATGATTAGAATTAGTTGCAAATGATTTGTAACAATTTCCATATTTGTAGAAATCCGAAGGATATATATGAATGTATTAGTTATTCAATAAAAACATAGAGAAAAAATGAGAAGGAAGAATCTCAAGAATTGATATCTTTGATGTTTTGCTTCAAACTTTGTATTGTTTGTTGTGTTTTCTGATTGTAATTGTCTCCTCATAATTCTACAAAGTCGAGGTTGAATATCTCTCTCTCTGTACATTCTAGGTTTGTAGTGTTGAACAATTCCTAAGTCAAGTCTATAAAGATCCGACATGTTTTGTCTCTTCATGATCTTCCCTATTGGATTAAAGACAGAGAATTGTGCCCAATTTGGTGAAAGTTGCGAAGGAGGAGGTTGAGTCTCTCTTTAGGAACATTTTCCACACAGTTTCCCAATATTTGGTAGGGGCAGAGTGTTCAACAATCTAGTGGAGGTTGTGGAGCCTAGTCTGGCATTTTGGTTGACATATATATTTTTTTGAAATTCCAAATTTTGAATTGACATATTTCTTTTTAAATTCTATTTGGAGGGAGCCTGTGTGTAAAGTCAATGGAAAAAGTCTCAAATGCTAAGTTTGAGGTGGAGAAGTTCATTGGGAAGAATAACTTTGAGCTGTGGAAGCTCAAGATGTGATATATGTTGGTGCAACAAGGTATGCACAAGATGTTGGAAATCAAGACAAATAAACTGACAAGTATGACATACAAGCACTAAGAAGATATGGATGTGAGAGATCTCAACACTTTTTGGCTGTGTCTAGAATATGATATTCTATTCAATATTATTGGAGAGGAAACAATAACATGATTATGGAGAAAAATGGAGGGCCTTTATATGAAAAAATCCTTGACAAATTGAATCAAATTGAAGAGGAAATTGTACAGTTTATGAATGAAGGAAGGTACCAAAATTGTTGATCATTTAAATGTTTGTAATATTCTTATATGCCAATTAAGTAGTATGGATCTAAAAATCGATGATGAATACAAGGTAGTTACATTTTTGTGTTCATTTCCTAAATCTTTGGATCACTTAGTCACTTCTATTAGCTTTGGCAGAACTGACACTCTTGATTGTGATTATGTTGTGCGAGTCTTGTTGTCTGAGGAGTTGCATAGGAATTCTAGCATTGAAACCTACACACTAGAAGAAATGGTGGTTAGGGGTCGATCCAAAGAAAGAGGGAAGAAATTGAGAGGTACATAAAGATCTAAGTCAAAAGGAAAAAAAGAGTAAACTAAGATGTTGGTACAAAAATAAATCCGGGCATCTCAAGAAAATCGTTGGAAGAGGAAAGAATCCAAGGATGACTCCAAAAAGGAAACACATCTGGTTGATGCAATTTTAGGTATGGTTGATGAAGTTTTATCTATTTGTAATTTCTTACAATATCATAAAGAATGGTTACTAGATTCTAGTGCTTCACATCACATGTGTCCACATAAAAGTTGGTTTTCTTCTTACCAAGTTGTTGATGTTGGTATTGTTCTTATGGGAAACAATGTTTCTTGTAAGATTGTTGGGGTTGGGATCATTAATATTGTTGGCACAGGGGAAGACCCAAGGTTCAGATCTAACAGCGCACCAACAAGCCCTAACTACTAGCCCTTTCAGAAACACTTACGAAACAGATGCAATCTCACCCAAAGTAGCTATAGGGGGGTTGCAGGACACATGTGTCTACAACCGGAGGAAATGCAGAGTGAATTTAAAGAAAAAACACACAACAACCTAGTTATTCTTTAGCTTCCTTAAACCTACTCCACTAGCTATGTCTCAGATCTAACACAATATCACAATAGAAACATATCAACTGATAAATAACACAACATCAATCATACATAACATGAGATATTCATGGTTCACCCTCTCTCTAGGGCTACATCCACATAACTGTGCTTTGTAATATGTTAATATGAAAGCATACAGTTCTTATCTGCACTCTTAGCTTGTATATTTCTCTCTTCCTCCTTCTCCCCTCACTGCACACTCAACTGTAGGGTTGATATTCACACCCAACTGAATATCTTACAATACCAACTGCTCTCCCAATACAATACCTCTCTCTCAATAGAAATATCTCCTCATAACATACTCTCGTTTAGATCTCGACCCCCTCCCAGGTCCTTTGACCTTTATTTATACATTAAAATAGCTTACCGATAGTCTTAGGTCGAAGCCTAGGTGTCCAAAATTCTAAATGCCAAAACCCTAGTTGTCTAAAACCCTAGGTCAACTTGACCCGCATTTTCGGGGCTTTGCCAACCTATCTTTCCTTCTTTCTCACATAGTGCTCCAAAGCATCTGTTGACATATTCTTCCTCTTACTGAGCTATCCACAATCCATCTATTTTGCTGATCTTTCATCCTCGATCTCCTCATCCAACGCCTTTCTTTCTCTTACTTCACTTTGTCTTTTCTGCTCTTTTGCTCACTTCGACCCAGTATCAGCCACTATGTCTTCTTCACAGATCTAATTTTGAATTTTCTTCCTTGAGCTTCACTTACTTCCATAACTAAGGGCCAACAGGCCCCCAACACTGACATGTGACTCATCCCGAGGCACTTCAGGTATGAATCTTCTGTTTCATTTTGTCTTCAGATTGCAAAGGGCAGCCTGTGCGTTCTGCTATGTCCTTCCCTTCCTTGTGCAGACTACATTTTCTGTTTCTGGTACCTAGTTTCAACTGCACCTGGTACCTAGACCCTTTTATTTATTCTTTTAATGAGAGTTGTGAAGCAAATGGTTGTCATAGTACAATTTCAACTGGCTCCCATTCACTAATCCTTCCTTCCATTCTCCATTTAGTGTCTTCAACTGCACAACTCCTCCTTCTGTAATGTAGGTGACCTCATATGGCCCAAGACAATGCATCCTAAACTTCCCTGGATGCTTCATGAACTTACTGTCATATACCAATATCGGATCTCCTTGCTTGAAGGCTCTCTTCCTGATGTGCTTGTCATGGTAGGCATTTTCTCTTTCCTTCTGAACCTACTGGTGAAATCCTGCAATAAATTTGTCTTCTTCTAGTTCTACCAATTGGCCAAGCCTCTCTTGCACAACGCTAGTGTCATCCATATCTGTAAAGGCTGCAATTCTCAGACTAGGAACCAAATATTCCATGGGCACATCTGCTTCTAGGCCATAGACCAACTGAAAGGGAGTCTGGATGGTCATCTTCTTGCAAGTGGTTCTATAGGCCCATGACATTGCTGGTACTCTCAAATCCCAGTCATCCCTGTTCACACTACATATCTTCATCAATGTTGTCTCCAAAATCTTATTGAATGCTTCAACTGTCCCATTCGCCTATGGGTGGTAGGGTGTGCTCTTCTGATGGTGAACTTCAAATTCCTGAGTCAAGGCTTCAATAGTCTTATTGATAAAATGTGTGCCTTGGTTGATCATAAGGATCTTTGGGCATCCAAACCTAGTTATGATATCATCAAATATGAAGCGTGCAGTTGTGGTTTCACTACAGTGCTTGACTGCTTTTACTTTGGCCCATCTAGTCAAGTAATATGTCACAGTGATGATGTATCTTTCTCCTGTGCATTTTCCTGGTGGGTTGATAGGTCCCACGAAGTCAATGGCCCATTTCTCAAATGCTTGTAAGGTCAACTGAGGTGCTAAAGGCATTTCATATCTTCTGGAAGGTTTCCCAACTCCCTGGCATACATCACAGGCCTTATAGTATTCCTTGGCATCTTTATGTAGAGTAGGCCACCAAAGGCCAGCCCTAAGAATCTTCTGTGTTGTTGCTTTTCTTGCATAGTGCCCTCCTGTGATGCCTTCATGTGCTTCTACAAGGATAAGTGGACTCTCTACCTCCATAATAAATCTCCTCAATATCTCGTCAAGTCCCATATTGTATAGCTGTCCAACTATAAGTGAAAATTCTGCAACGTGCACTACCAACTGTTTCTTTAGGATGATTGTATAATTACCTGGTGCCATTCCTGTAGACAAGAACTGTACTATCTCCGTGAAGTGATCATCAAAATTCCTGATGGCTAGCATTTATGCATCCGGTAGTGTATCCTCTAGATTAGTAGGTTCCTCCCCATGCTTTAGTCTGGACAAATGATCAAGTACCTTATTCATTCTCCTTGGCTTAACTACGACCTCAAAATCATATTCTTGAAATAACAGAATCCATCTGCATATTCCCCCCCCCCCAACACTGGCTTGTTGATTAGGTATTTCAATGTAGAGTGGTCAATGAACATCTTGAAATGTCCTCCCAACAAATAATGACGAAACTTCTGGAGCACGTACACCATGGATAAACCTTCCCTTTTAGTGGTGGTGTAATTTATCTCAGCTGAGGATAGTTTCCTGATAGCAAAGGCTAATGGGTGGTCGATGTCTCCTTCTCCTTCTCTTGGTTATGCTAACATTTCTCGTAAGGCAATAGAGGATGCATCGACATGTACATGAAACTCCTGTTGGACAACTAAGAGGGGCGGGGGGGGTGAATCAGTTGTAACCTTGCTTAAACAATAATACTTATTTTAAACTCTTTCCAGATCACTTAATGACAATCACAATAATGCAGGGAAGTAATCAATAGACCATTCAACATCATTCACACATATGAGATACACAAAGATAGATATTTCTTGAGGAAACCCATAAATGGTAAAAACCTCTTCTTCTTTATATGATAAGTAATCTATACATTCTTTACATTATCATACATATGAGCACCAACTCATAATGAGGCTACAACCTCTGTTATGCAATTTTCTACTTGCTGAGAGAACCAACTCTTTGGATTCTCTAGCACCAACTAGAAGGAAGCACCAACTCCCTGGTTTCTCTAGCACCCACTAAAAGGAATCATCAACTCCCTAAGTGTTCCAACACCAACTGGATGGAAGTGTTAGAAAAATAGGACCGTGGAGCAATAAAATAAAACAAATGAAGAAACAAAACACAGAAGACACACAATACAAGAGAGACACAGATTTACGTGGTTCACCCAGTGTGGGCTACACCCACTAGAGAAATTGCTAGGTCCTTCCTTTATTATTATCCAACAAATGAAGGGATACAACCTACAACAAAAACCGCTGTAACTTCCTCTTCTTTCTCTCATAGTCTCCTCTCTCAGAATACAACATTCACCATCAATCATAGCCGCAATACATTTCCCTCATAAAAGAGGGTTGCCTTCTAGGGAAAAAATCCCTAACATAATCTCTACCGTTAGATCTGCGACCTTATAATGAACGGTCCAGATTTACAATGAAATTACAATATACTTTTATAAGGCAATTTTTTCTTCGGGGGCCCACTTGCCCCCAGACCCCCAGCCGGGGGGATAGCCCCCCCGGACCCCGCAGAGGGGGAACCCCCCCTCTGCACTCCCCTACGTGGAAGAGTGTACATACTTCTGGGGTGTAAATACTTCATGGGGTATAAACACGGATGAAAGTAAAAGACCTATAAATCAGGAAGATAATCAGGCTCGACAACCAACGGGAAGCACCAACTTCCAGTCACATAGGCACCAACTTGTATAACAGAGAACAAAAATTCTCCCTTGCACCACCTTGGTTTCTCTGGCTGCAACTAGATGGAAGCTACAACTCCCTTTGTTCAAGCACCCACTTGAACCTCTGAGGACAACAGTCCTCCCTAGCACCTCCCTACCACCCTGAAATATAAATCTTTGCTATTATGACTTATTACAGTGATACAAAGTTCTTCAATGGATTAACGGTCTCATCATTGTTTTGCTACACTATGCTGCTCTGTCTGCATCAGTGTCTTCTGCACACTCCTTGCACTTTCTGTTCTTTTGCCTTTTATGCTCTCTGTGCCATGTCCCTTCAATGCACCATTCCCCTTCTATACATTTCTGCTGCTGTGCTCTACCTCCTTCTTCACACCTCAATCACACCCAACAACAACCCCCGTTTCTTCTTTGTTCAACGTTCTTATAGTCTCTGTGCACCTTGTGCATGCAATCTTATCCTTGCTCTTTCATCCTCTCCCCACAATCTCCTCCACATCGGGGTGTTTTCTCCACTTCACTCTTCCACAACTATCCCATCTCCCATGTGCCATTTTGTCTCTCTCTGTTATGCATCTCCTGCTCATTGTGAGTGCTCTGCCTGATCATCATGGTAACTCTTCAACTCCTCTGGTGGTTTCACCCCTGCATCCATCATCACTCAGTGTTATATTGAGATTCCTCAGCTTCTCTGGTGGTTTCACCCCTACATCCATCATCACTCAGTGTTATATCGAGATTCCTCGGCTTCTCTAGCAGTTGAGACTCTTCGTCTTCTCTGTCATAGACGAGCTCATCCTCTGGTAGAAACCATCATTTGTTTCTAGCAGTTACACTGTGAAGTGCAACAGTGGCCCTCCGATCTTATTCAAATTCATCTTCACCGTTGAATTGAATTCATTTAATCTTGCTTTCATTTTTCCATTTCGCACTTTGGCATTTCGGGATCCCCGAGGTAAAGATTTCGTTACTCTTCATGTACCGATCTCTAAAACTACAAAATGGAGCTTGTATGCACGAGCTCCTTCCTCCATCTCCCGTCGATGTGACCAATGACTGTGACTACAGGCTGAGTCAAAACGTGTTTTTCATTTCGTCATTTTGGCAATCTTGTTGTGTGGCATCTCGACTCTCCAAGTTGCGATCTTTGAAACTCTAAAAAAGGAGCTTGCCGCTTCAAGATTTTCTCTACAACTCTTTGACCATGTGACTACGAGAGGTGACAGAGCGCTTATCCATATAGTACTTTCACGATTTTTCTTTTCGACACTTCGACATTCCTGTGGTGATGAGTTCTTGATGCTTCATGTCCCAGTATCCGAAGCTCCGAAATGGAGCTTGGTTACACTAGCTCCGATCATTTCGACATTTCACATTTTGGCCTTTCGTGATTTCGCATGTCGCAAATTCCTGTTGCGAGTTTGAGAGGTTAGGGAACCCCATTCCTTTGACTCTACAGTCGGCGAAATGATGATCTGTCGTCATGTGTCCTATGGACCCAATGGTTCATATCTTGTCATGAATTCGACACTTCATGGGCCTTCCTTGTGCCTGATTCATTATTTCATTGTTTTGCATTTTGCCGCTTCGGGACTCTTGTGATGAAGAGTCTCGTCACTTGAATATTCCAACTCCCGATATCCAAAGCTTCGAAATGGAGTCAAATCAACGGTCCACACTCTAGATTATTCGAAGGTCCAGATCTCTTCATGATTTCGCACATCGCGATTTCGACATTCTTGACGTGAGAGTTCTTGACAACTCCACCTCTTGATCTGGGAAACTCCGAAATGGAGTCAGCTCAACTTTTCGGCTTTTCTCACTTCGCAACTTCGGGATTCCTGTCATGAGAGTCCTTGACATTTCCAAATCTCGGTATTTGAACCTCCGGTATGGAGTCTTTGACATTTCGCGATTTCTCATTTCATGACTTCGGGTTTCGCGACTTCAGGACTCCTGTAGTAAGAGTTCTTGACATCCCCAACTCCCGGTATCCGAAATCCCGGTAGCTGAAACTATGAAATGGAGTCTGATCAACGCTTTGATCTTGCCTTTCGATTGTTGTTGTTCTTCCTTGCCTGCATGTTTGCTGATTTTCCTTGTCTGCTTGTTTGTCATTGTTGTTGTTGTTCTTGCCATCAATGACAAGCACACTCTTCTTGTAAACATGCCAACAACTCCTTGCTCCAATCTGTAAAAATCAGAATAGGCGCAGTAACCATTTTCTGTTTCAGTGTGTCGAATCTCTACTAGCATTCTTTTGTCCATTGAAAATGGCAATCTTTCTTCAAAATATTCTCCATGGGTGTTTTTATATGTGCATACACCTTGATGAACTTCCTGTAGTATATTGTATGTCCCAGTGCAGTGCGCAGTTGTCTTACTGAGGTAGGGGGAGGTAGATCAACAATAATGGAAATCTTGGAGGGATCCACCAGCAAATCCAGCTTGCATACAATATGTCCTAGAAAAAATCCAAAAGGTGATAAAAAGATGCACTTCTTCAGATTTGGGGCAATCTGGCATTGCCTGCACTTATCCAACATTATCCTTAAACATTCAATGTGATATTTTAATAAGCTAAACACAGTCCAATCATCAAAATAGGCTTCTAAAAATTTATGTAATTTTTTTTTGAATGCTTCGACCACCACCCTGGAAAAGATGGCTGGTGCGTTATTTAATCCAAACGACATCAATGTATACTGGTAAGATCCCCATTCTGTTGCAAAGGTGGTCTAATGTTGATCTTTTTTGGAAATCCTGATCTGGTGGTATCCTGAAAAGCCATCTATGAAGGAGTATACCTCTTGTCCTCCAACATTATCTAACACTTCGTCTATGAATGGTGTAGGAAAGGGATCATGTAGGCCGGCATCGTTCAACTTCCTCAAGTCCACACAGATTCTGATCTCTCCTGTTTTCTTGTCTTGGACCACCATATGGCTAATCCATTTTAACTCTTCGACTGGTTCTATTATTCCTACTTCCAACATTCTGTCGAGCTCAATCTTGAATTTCTCCTTATACTCGAGGTTCAATCTGTAGGGTCTCTGCTTGTCTGGCCTTGCATTTGGTTTTAAGGGAATTTTCATCTCCCCCATGGGTCCTTTAATACCCTTCATATCTGTGAATTTTGTTGGAAAAAGGTCCTGATATTCATGCAACAACTCTATGATCTTGTCAATAGTGGCCTCATCCTAGTAATCTCCAACATTTTCTAGTTTAGGTGTTTCCTTCGTTCCTATATTAACTTTTTGGATTTTAATGGGATTCCCAATAAAAGACAATTCGACTCTTAGTCCTTCTACATATCTTTGTCCTTCTATTTCTGTGATGTTCACATTCCTAGGATCATCATCATCATCGGCATTGATGTTGTAAAAACCTTTCAATTTCTAAAGAGGCGTAGTCCATTCGTCCTCTTCTTTCTCCATAGGGAGGATAGGTGCCTCCTTAAACACTTTCTGTCTGGAAACTTGTAAAGATTGATCTACCATAGGGTACTGAATTTCAAACAAGAATGTAACTACAAAGTTTTGGGTCATACCTTCCCAAGTTGCAGTGATGAGGCTCAACTTAGCTTATAGGTACCAATTAATAGGTGTTGTGTCCAGAGTGTTAATAAATTTGTGCACCCATTTCTCTTGAGGAATGCTACTCCAAGACTCCTCGCAACTGCGCACATGGTCTCTTGAACAACTTTGACCTGTATACCGAACTTCGCATCCTACGATGTTGTCTGAAAATTGTGTTGTCATCAAAGTGCGACATTGCACCCATTCTGCGATGCTCTTCTTATGTGTTCCCCACCATCTTACTGGAGTTGATTTCATAGCTTCGTCTAGTGCCAAAACCTCTGTTGTGCTGGTGCAACTTCTTCAAATTCCAACAAGAAAGTTTCCAATTGATTTAAACCATCAAAGGTGGGAAAATTACTTACTGTTGTGTCGATCCAATGAACTTCTCTGGTCAATATGGCGCATCTCCGCGCAGAAACTTCATACATCTTATTCTTCCATTTATACAATGCTTCTTTTGAATCTAATGAGCATGCACTCTCACTTCGCCAGCTTAAATTCCCATCTGCTATGGGATTAATGTAGTCCTGCTGTCTTGCTATCAACTTGTAGATGTTTTCTAATTAATATGCACAGTCTTCTTCTCTGATGGGTTCTTTGTATCTTTGACCTTCACCTGGATCCAAAGGTGAAATGAACCTAAGGCCATCCCCTTCAAGATTCATTATTATTTTCTTTAGATCAACCACATTGGAATTGTTGAAATCCCAATCGATTCCTAGTAGCGCAGGATAAGGACAACTATCATCAACTATCTCAATTACTTCAAAATTTGCAAATGTCCTCACCCCATCGATCTCCACAGGGACTTGTTCCAGCCTTCCAAAGGGGCTTATTGCCTTCTGATTATCCATCCTAAGCCTGGTAGGGGAATAGATAAACTTAGGTTTTCCCATCAATGCCCAGGTCTGCTTCGTCATGACATTGACTTCTGACCCTAAGTCAAGGACCACATAATCTATATCATAATCTCCAATCTGAGCATTAAGGTGTATCTCTTTATTTGTCCTTCTCTTATTGGATAGTTTATGTAATGATTTATTCAACAAAGGATATACCCTTCCTATCTCATACTGTCATACCAAATTTTGTACTTCTTGTATATCTTTTTCATCCTTAATCAGCTCAATACAAGTATGCAAGAAGATGACAAGTTTACTCACCTCTTTTCAATCTCCTGACAGAGCAGACTGATCAAATGCCATAGGCATTCCATATTCTCTTACTTCTGGTTGAAAATTTTATGAAGAGGCATGATCTCTTCCGAATTCTTTTCTTTCTTCCTCAAATGTTTTCTTCTCTTTCCTTGGATCAATTTCTTGTGTCTTCTCTGTAGCGTTTCTTATTCCTGGTCCTTCAATATTATTCTCTGGAGTCACTCTGCCTTCTCCTATAACAAATCCTCCTCTAGTGATAACAATGAATCTGGTATCTGTTCTACAAGGTTCTACTTTGATCAGTTGTATTTGCTGGTTCTGCTGAGGTCCTCATCTCTCCTGAAGTTTGGTTAGCAGTACACGACAATCTTCAATAACATGTTCAAATGAATTGTAGTAGCTGCAAGTGGTACAAGGGTTATGATAGTACCTTTCTAAGTGTCATGGATACACAGAGTTATAACAAATTATCTATCCTCATCCTTGACCCATACCTCCTCCTCTTACTCTTCCTTGGGATCCACCGTGAGGTTTGAAGTTTCCTCTTCCTCAAGAATTATACTGCTCAGTGCCTCCTTGTTGTACTTTGCCTTGAATTTTGTATATATCCCTTGACCTTTCATGCATGATATCATAAGCTCTGCAATCCCTATCATCATGCCCCACTGAATTACATAATGTGCAATAAATATTTGTGGGTGTTTGGACATACTTTTGTAAATAGTAACATTCACCAGGGTGATGTCGATTTCTACATACCTCGCACCAGGGTAGGGTAACTTGTTTCAAAGGGCTCGTATCTCTAGAGGTAAAATACTCATGGAATAAGGGGTAGTGATCCTTATCATGGCCTTCTGATTTGCATCTGATACACCAAATGTCTTCTCTTTTATCGTTCCCTTTTTCCTTCTTCATATCTCCGACCTGCAATGATAGGCTAGTTAGCTAACTCAAAATTTGACTCATACCTGAGATGGATTCTCCCATAGGGGCTGATTCTAACTTCACTATGATCTCCATTGCCTCAAATTGTGAAGTGATCTTTTGTTTCATTAGAGGAACTCTGATGTGTGGCAAGAGGGAAGCAATGAACCATTCCTTGTTCTTCTCGTCTGAGATCTTAAAAGTCAAACGACCCGTTAAGGTCTTAATCCTTTGATAAAATTCCCACACAGGTTCAACTACTCTTGATCAAAGTGGATATCGGTGGCCACCCACCTTTTTCGACTGGCTCAAAACAATTTTCTGGCAATTTTGGCAATTTACTATTTTTAGCAAGTTTTAACTTTCGGGGCCATTTTGAGGGCCTAAATGAATATTTTTTCGAGATATAGGTTCTCAACGATAGCCAAGGGAATTGTTGAGCCCCCAAAATAAATCTCCTCGACGATACCTTTCCAACGAGCTATCATACGCCTAAAACGGAGATCGTATGCAAAAGTTACGACCCTGGGAAGTTGATGTACTAACTTACCCAAACGGGGCCCACATGACTTTTGGTGCTTCATCTCCTAGGGTTAGGTTTTTGGATGTCTAGGACTTTTGGAATTCCTGTTTATTGTAAAAATGCCTCTAGAGCCTCATTGTAATCATCTTCTTGCGAATGCGAGTAGCCTTCGCATCTCTTCTCATAGATAAGTTGCCACCATTCTAGCGAGTCTTTCACTCTGTGTTTTTACAGTCTTTGTACATTTCTTTGATTAATAGAAATCATGTATTACCGTATATCTGTGTTTATTGTTGCATATCTGATACATTTCTGTTATATTATTGAATATCTTCAATATCTCTGTACATTTCTTTATTATATCTCCGCTCTCATTTCATGCCGAAAATAATCCAGATCAGTGGTATCAGAGCAGGCTGCTCTTGATCGTTTTTTCAGTGCATGTCCCCGATGAGGTCCGAGTATAGAAAGTTGGGTCTTGATCTTGTCTCTCTTGAAGACAATCTCTCTCGCACACCCAATAAACCCTCAATGGTGGAAGAAAAGAAAAACGACGGAGCAGACGATCCTATCAATCTGTTGCTTGAGCAAGCTCTCACGCGACAGAGGGATGAAATGATGGAGAATTTTGCCTACATCCTTCAACGCCTGTCGATAACATCAGGCACATCTTCATCAAGTGGCCACTTTGGATGAACCTTGCCTTTAAAGGTACAAGTTAATTTTGATATTCCTGTATTTGAAGGACAGATATATGTAAAAGCCCTAGAAAAATGGTTAACTCTACTAGAAGGTTATTTCTCTGTTCACAATTTTTCTGACAAAGAAAATATCACCTTCGCACTCCTTAAATCTCTCCCTCATGTCAAACATTGGTGGGAAACTTACTGCGAGAAAAGTTCCATAGAGGAGTTTGGAATATATCGGGTCGATCCCACTTGGGATTTTTTTGTGGATGAGGTAAAAGAACAGTATTACCCTATTGGCAACTATGAGGACCAGTACATGAGATGGACCACACTACGACAAGTGTTGGATTACTGAGAGGGGGGTGGTGAATCAGTAATAGAGTAATTTAGTCCCTTTTAACAATATAATCCAAGTGCTATATCAATGAAGCATTATTATCCAATAACTGCAGAGTAAATAAGCAATGAACAAATGAACAATCATACACATACACAGTACACCAGTGTTTTATGTGGAAACCTAAATCGGGAGAAAACCACAGAATGATTTTTCTTATATGTCTTGAAGAATTACATTCATTGGAAGCACCAACTTCCTTTTTTTTCTAGCTGCAACTGGAAGGAGGCTCCAACCCCCTAGTTTCTCAGGCTACAACCCGAGGGAAGCTCCAACTCCCCAATTCTCTGGCTACAACTAGAAGGAGGCTACAACCCCCAATGTTCTTTGGCTACAACTGGAAGGTGGCTACAACCACCTGTCCTTGCCCCGTCTTTCCACATTGAAGTAGAAGTAGAATGATGGAACCACTGTCACACTATCACTGTGAGATATACCGCTGTAAACCTGTACCAACAAATCTGAACCATGCATCAACTTGTAATCAACTTGTACCATAAACAAGTGTGTCAACCATGCACCAACCTGCAATCAACCTGTACCATAAACAAGTGCATCAACCATGCACCAATCTGTAATCAACCTGTACCATAAACAAGTGCAT
>SNQJ01S0058276.1:16710-27704 GCA_010110895.2 Picea sitchensis | reverse complement strand
CCACTAAGATTAATGATTCAAAGTTAAAAAATGAGAGTAGATTATTAATAATCTAAACTAACTGATTCACCCCCCCCCTCTCAGTTAGTTCATACCTGTAACACCTAGTTTTCCTCACTGAATAGGTACTGAGCTACTTGTACTAGTTCTCTGAGTATTCTGATGACTTAGGTTACTCTGGTTACTTAACGCTGTTGAAACAATAGGAGGAGNCACTAAGATTAATGATTCAAAGTTAAAAAATGAGAGTAGATTATTAATAATCTAAACTAACTGATTCACCCCCCCCCCTCTCAGTTAGTTCATACCTGTAACACCTAGTTTTCCTCACTGAATAGGTACTGAGCTACTTGTACTAGTTCTCTGAGTATTCTGATGACTTAGGTTACTCTGGTTACTTAACGCTGTTGAAACAATAGGAGGAGTGACAATACTTACTTTATTAGTTGGCGCAGTTCCTGCTGTTTCTGGCTCTTCTCGACGAGGTTCCTCTATCCTAGCGGACTCTGAATACTCTTTTTCTGTCAAATCTGCCTCTTCTCCACTGTAGAAACCTTTTTCTTTGTAGTTCTTCTTAAACAGGTTCGCAAGATGAAGTTCTCTGAACACTCTCCCACTACGCATATGTCCAACATCTATGTCGCTATCGCTGTCTGAATTTTTTAACATTATCTCTTTCGATATGACCGATTACTATATCTTTGGGATGTTGTTCTCATGCAATAGAATCTTGATATTCAACTTCAAAAAGTGTAAAAATTCCCCTCTAGGTTCCTTAAATAAATATCTCTCAGCTTGGCTATATGACTCTATTCTATCAACAACAAACTCAGTGATATACCCTCCAATGGTGTTATCAAACCAATGATATACTGCTCTTGACACGGTGTTGTCAACTCTCTTGACCTTTTTGACTAGCGTCGACATCCAAACCACAGGAGGTCTAGATCTGATCTCAATCTGGGTATCTGCTAACCTAGCTACCTACTCATATATCTCCTGATGGATTCCTCCAAAGAAACTTTCGTGTACACCAGTAAAGATATATCTTCCTAACCAATCATATGTACTAAGATTAGGGTTCTTGTTATGGGCTTCAACAAAGTCCTTTTCTTGATCTTCTATCCACTTCTAAATCTCCATATTTGATGGAAACCACATTGACATTCCCTCAAGAAGATTCATGTCCTGGCAATGGAACCATTTGTTGGCACAGGGGCGGACCCAGGGTTCAGCTCTAACAACGCACCAACAATACCTAACTATTGGCTCTTTCAGCAACACCTACGAAGCATATGCAGTCTCACCCAAAGTAGCTATAGGGGGGTTGCAGGACACAGGTGTCTACAACCAGAGGAAATACAGAGTGGATTTAAAGAAACAACACACATCAGCCTATTATTCTTTAGCTTCCTTAAAGCTACTGTGCTAGATATCTCTTAGATCTAGCACAATATCACAATAGAAACATATCAACTGATAAATAACACAACATCAATCATACATAACTCGAGATATATTTGGTTCATCCTCTCTCTAGGGCTACATCCATAGAACTGTGCATTATAATATGTTAAGATGAAGGCATACAGTTCTTATCTATGCTCTTATCTTGCAGATCTCTCTCTTCCTGCCTATCCCCTCCCTGTGCACTCAGCTGCAGGGTTGATCTTCGCACACAACTGAAGATCTTACACTACCAACTACTGACCCAATACAATACCTCTCTCTCAATAGAAATCTCTCCTCATGACATACTCTCGTCTAGACCTTGACCCCCTCCCAGGTCATTTTTCCTTTTGTTCCTTGATCTTCACTTGCTTCCATAACCAAGGGCCAAAAAATATTAAGATGTTTGATGGTATTGTAAGGACATTGAAAATATGTAATACATGTACTTGAACTCAAAGAGAATTTAATTTATTTGGGTCTTTTGGATTCTGGAGGTTATAAATTTGCAATTCAAGGTGGAGCATTGAACATGTCAAAGGGAATTTTAGTGGTAATGAAGGCTACAAAGATTGGAAATATTTACAAGTTGGAAGGGAGCACTTAGATAAATGAAGAAGAAGTGGTATCTAAGAAAGAAAATGAAGTTTCTCATTTATGGCATCATCGACTAGGCCATATGAGCGCGAAAGGGCTCAAGGTACTCATAAATCATAAATTACTTCCAGATTTAAATTCTTTGAATTTGAATTTATGCAAGCATTTTGTTTTTGGAAAATAGTGTAGACAAAAGTTTAAAACAATAAGTCATACTAGTAAGGGTTTTCTAGATTATATCCATTCATATGTTTGGGTGGAATCCCCTACATTTTATTTTGGAGGATCATAATATTTTGTGATATTTATAGATGAATACTCTAAAAGGGTGTGGGTTTATATTCTAAAAATAAAATCTGATGTATTTTATGTATTTAAGCAATTTAGAGCTTAAGTTGAAAAGAGATCTGGAAAGACAATCAAGTGTTTAAGAACAAACAATGGATGTGAATTCACATCTTTGGAATTTGAAAAATATTGCAAGGATGCTAGGATTGAAAAGAATAAAACCATAGTTTACACTCTCCCACAAAATCACATGGTTCAACGCATGAGCAGGACTCTTGTAGAGAGAGAAAGAAGCATGCTCGGTAATGCCAAGATGTTGCAAGAGTTGTGGGAAGAAGAAGTCACCATGTCTTGCTATCTAGTAAACTGGTCACCATTAGTTGTAATATATTGTAAGATTAATGAAGAGGTATGGATAGATCATTCGTGTGATTATTAAAATCTATTTTTTTTCTTGTTGTGATACTTATGCTCTTATTTATAAATATCAACGTTCTAAGTTAGAGCCTAGATCAAAGAAGTATGTCTTTGTTGGTTATAGTGATGGAGTTAAGGGATACATATGTTGGATCCTACTACCCACAAAATCATCATTAATAGAGATGTAGTATTTGATGAATCGTCTCTCATAAAATCAAACATAGTAGAAATTGAAATGAAACACCTCAAAATCGACAAATTTAGTTAGAAACTCAACCATCTACAGAAGATAAGGAGAAGGAAGAAGCATATGTAGTTTAGGATGTAGAAAACATATAGGAAAATGTGGAAAAACATAACTAACTCTAAGGATATCTACGTTGGTCATAAATCCTCCTAAAAGGTATGAGTATTATAATTAATTTGTTTCTTTGATTTCTAAATAAGGGGAGCCTTGTTATCATGAAGCAATGGATGGTATTGAAAGTGCTAAATGATTAATAACAATTTCTAAAGAAGGAATGAATTCCCTGGAGAAGAATAAAACATGGGATTTGGTAGAAATATCAAAGGGTAGAAAGGTTGTTGGTTGAAAGTGGGTCTACAAACTAAAAAGGGGTGTTGATGATAAAGTTAAAATGTACAAATAAAGACTGGTGGAAAAAGGATGTTGTAAAAAAAAAGATATTGATTTTTATGAAATATTTTCACCAGTTGTTAACCTTGTTTCAATTTTTGTTGTGTTAGCATCGATTTCTTTACTTGATCTTGAGTTAAAGTAGCTAGATGTTAAAACAACATTTTTACACGACGATTTGGATGAGGATATATATATGGAACAATGAGAATGTTTTTTTCAGGATCACAAAAGAAGATTTGTTTTCAAACTTAAGAAGTCATTGTGTGTCCTGAAGCAATCTCCAAGACAATGGTACAAGAAGTTTGATTCCTTCATGGTGAGCCAAAATTTTACAAGAAGTGAGTATGACCATTGTGTTTACTTCAAAAGTTTGGGAAATGAAATATTCATATATTGGTGTTATATGATGACGATATTCATGTTTCAATCACAAGCATGGTTGGGATCACCATGTTAAAAGTTCATTTTATGATGTTAATTTGACATTTAAAACATTTAATAAATGTTGGAATTGTTTGGGATTGGGTGTAACATGATACAAAACAGAAAAAAATAAAAAAATACTGCAAATAATCGAAGAGGAAATAAGATTTCGAAGACAAAAAAGGTGGTGTCTAAGGACATTGTTACAACACTTAAGCACAATACACTATGATTAGAACATCACAATGCATATGGACATATTTTACACAAAAATGATATCGTTGTGATGATAATGACCCATAGGGTTTTCTATATATAGATTCAATATCTAACCAAATTCCATGAAATTAGGAGGATCTTGTCCACATAGAATCATCGGTTGTTAGAGTTGACTCCATCAAATATGCATTATCTAATTGGCTTGACAAGGATGCTCAACCTAACCATCCATGCATCCAAATCATATTTGATTTCTCGATTGGTCAATCCACCAAGCGACTATCTTCAATTGCTGGTCAATTATCCGACCAATAGACTTGTCGACCACTCGACCGACTAATGTAGAGATTTGGTTGACCGCCTGATCGACTATTTCTAGATGTAGGTCGATCGCCTGACCAATTAATTCCAGGAGAAGTGTGATGAACCATCAAAAAATGATGTTCCAACACCCCCTATGAACACATGGATTTGGAGATTCAAGAGGTGAAATTATGTGAGCATGACACCCCCCCATAATTTCATCTTTCTGAAGCCTAAAAATCCTATGGATATTGATAAATATCACTTCATATAAAGGGTTAGTGAAGATATCAACTATCTGATCATTTTTTCTGCAATATTCAAGAGAGACAACATTTACATGAACCAGTTGTCTCAAATAGTGAGCATGGAACTCAACATCATATTACTGTGGGAAACAAGATTGTTAGAAACATGTATAATACTCTGATTTTCATAGTATATTGTATCCGAGGTCTAAATAGGAAGGCCAAGTTCACCTAGAAGTTGGGGGATCTAGAATGCCTTTGTACCTACATGAATGGTGCCATGAAATTCTTCTTCTTTTGGCAACTAAGAGACTACCTTATATTTCTTGCATCATCACACCAACGGTCTAGTGCTAATATGGAGAATGTAGCCATAAACAGAATTCCAATCATCACTGTCGCTAGCCCAGTCAGATTCAGTGAATCCGACCAATGAATATGAACTTCGACAATACTTGATACCAAAATGAGTGGTACCCTTGAGATAGTATAATTTTTTTTTGTATTTCTTTCCTGTGGATTTCTTTGGGGCCCTACATAAACTGTGAAACCACACTAATAGAAAAGGAAATGTCAGGTTGAATGTGAGTAAGATAAATGATACTATCGACCAGTTGATAAGTTTGACAAGTTTTGGTGAGCTTTACTCCATATTGAAAAGGAGTAGCATGGGGTTTACAATAGTGTAGAATTCCTGCAGAAACCCCGATAGATCTAGAATTCTAGTTAAATTGAACACATGCAATTTGTTGATATTCAAGAGATGAGAGAAAGTTTTTTCTCCATAAATCAGAGAATTATATTAATAAAAAATGAATATACATGAGCAAACATCCTCAAAAAGAAGAGAGGAGGTGAATATATAGAATTTCCAACATAGAAATTCGAGTAAAAAAAAGCTAGAAATAGCTAAAATAGGTGTCATAAGCTAAGGGAGACCACATAGTTCGACCTAGACCACTAAAGATACATGTCACACACTCGTTAATGTCCAAAATATTCAAGTGATGCTCATAGGCTCACTTAAGCTCACTTAACTGACAAGATAAGCAGTTCCAACTCACTTAACTGACCCGAAATAGTAGTTACTAATAATAGTAATGAAAACAATCATTAATTAAGGAATAAATCTCTCACTCAAAGAGGAGGTGCACATTCCCCAATAATAGATGATTTTTTTCATGGGGGAGTTGGAATAAATCATGAATAAATCAAGAAAATCAAGAAAATCAAGAACCGGGAGTTGAGTCTTGATATAAAATTACCAGTTTTCCCTAAAATCTAGGGATGAGGTGCCCTTCTTCTCTATGTGGCCAAATCAGGTGAAATAAAGTGTAAATGAATGTATTAACCAATATCTAGGAGTATAAGCTAGGTATAAACTAATGTAAGTTAGGGTTATGCTCCAACACCCCCCATTAAGCCTAACTGTAATGACAAAAAAATTGAGTCCTGACAACTTGGCCATTTTAGGTACTCATTACATAAAATAAATCCTCATGAAAAGATGAAAGATGGAAAACCTCATGGGAAACCCCCTCCCCCAAAAAATAGGAAAAAAAATGCTGAGTGGCCAAAAGTGACCTACTTGGTTGTCTCCACCACTCCAAGCATAGCTCTCAGTTCTGAAAATTTCTTTTCAGTGAAGGACTTGGTGAAGATGTCTGCAACCTGTTGTTCTATGGGGAAGTACTAAAATTAAATGAATATGTCATGGATTAGCTCATGGATGTAATTCATGTGATGAAATTCCCATCTGTTAGAAGCAACAATGTCCAAAACTAGTCGAATGGAGTCCATTTTTGCAATAGGTGCAAATGTCTCTGTGTAGTCTCTGCCATGTACCTGTGAGTATCCTTTTGTGACAAGTCTATCTTTGTACTTGATTATCTCACCATATACAACAATATTTTTTCAATATATCCATCGGCATTGGACAAGATTTCTTCCTTTCGGAAGTGGAACCAAGTCCCATGTGTTGTTGTCCATAAGAGAAGAGTACTCTTCATCCATGGCAGCCTCCCAAAGTGGGTTTCCAGAATCCTTAGAGTGTGACCTTGGATCTGAACCAAGTGACATATAGAAATGTATGGGAAGCAAATTTTTTTTGGCAGTCAGGGCTTGAGGAGCCCATAAAAACTGTGATCTAGTCCTTCTTGTATCTGCAGGATCAACGACTAGTTCACCCGCATCTTGCAGGGTTTTGTCTGCCCAAGTTGGCAACTGAGTTGGAGCAGCCATGAACTTCTCCTCATCCTCTGTATCAGACCCAAAAGGATTCTCTGATGTATGCTCTAAAGTGTTCAAAGAAGTTTCTGACTCCTCATCAGTGACAACAAGTGGTTCCTCGACAGGGTCTTCTGAAAAATCATGCAGTGATTCTTTTTCAAACTTCACACTTCGAGCTAGAATGAAATTTTCAGTGTGAGAGTCCAAAAATCTATATCCTTTGACACCTTTAGGATATCCAAAAAATATGCATTCAACACTTTGAGGCTCCAAATCCTTCCTCTTATCCGTCGGAATGTGAGCCCATGCTCGTGAACCAAAAATACGAAAGTGCGACACTTTCGGTTTCTTACCGGTCCAACATTCAAAAGGAGTGGTGCCTTTGAGTGATTTGTGAGAAAATCAGTTCTGAATGTATGTTGCACAATTAATAGCTTGAGCCCATAGCTTTGGAGCTAATGATTTCGACTGTAGCATACAATTTTCCATCTCTTTTAAGGACTGGTTTTTCCTCTCCGCAACACTGTTATGATATGGTGTATATGGAACTGTGTGTTGTAGTTGTATACCTGCATCAATACAAAGTTGTTTCACATATTTTTTGACATAATCCCCCCCATTATCAATACGAAGTATATTAATATTACACCCAGACTCATTCTTGGCAGGTGCTTTAAATTCTATAAGGCATTCAAATACTTCCGATTTTAATTTAAAAACAAATACCCAAGTAAAGCGAGAGAAATCATCTATGAAGGTGAGTACATATCGAGCCTTACTGATTGAAGGCTATGGGAATGGGCCCGTGATTTCACCGTGAATCATCCCAAGAGGTGAATAAGCTCTCTGTGCCTTCCCTTTTTCAAACTTTTCCTCTGGATGCTTGCCAAGAATGCATCCTTGACATACATCGCTTGTGAATTTAATAGTTGGCAATCCTTCTACCATGTTTTCCTTGTTGCGTTGATGCAAGTACTTATAATTTATATGGCCAAATATTTCATGCCATAACCTACTGATATCATTATATTGTGACAGAAATATAGTGCTAATAGATTTAGGAACAAAGTGGGAGAAGAAATACAAACGAGAACCGTGATCTGCAATTCCATGTGCAAGCTGTGAGCCTGTGGAAATGTCGGTAATCACTGCGGAGTCCGGAGTGAACTCCACCTTCCTTCCAGATCCAAAATGAGAGATCTGATATATTGAGAGAAGATTTGTGGACAGTGAGGGAACATGAAGCACATTTGTGAAGTATCCCCCTTCAAGATCAAGAATTCCATCTCCGCACACCTTTGCGGGTGTGGCATCTCCCAAGTAAATTAGGGATCTGGTGCTTTCTTTGATGGAGGAAAATTCATATTTTGATGCAGCCATATGGTTCGATGCACCTGAATCAAGGATCGAAGATGATGGAGTGGATGTGACAGCCATTAAAGCATGACCATCTTGTGCTCTCCCTCCCATTCTGTTATCATATTTCTTCTTTGCATTTTTGGGCACCGTGAGATTGTGTTGCTGCAATTGCTCAGCCATCTCATCGATAGTCTTCCTCATGCAATTTTCTTTGGGATGAAAACCTTTGGAATAGTAGCTGCAAATATTGTGTGGATCTCTCCTTCTTCGATTCAGGAAATTTACCCGTTCCTTTTTTCTTGTTTTTTCCACTGCTCTTTGGAGCATTAGTGGCCACAAGTGCTTGGTTCTTGGAATGCTTGATGGCACCCATTTGGAATAAATTATCTTGCTCTTGAGTCAATGCTGCAATGAAATCATTCAATGGAGGAATTTTCCATTTTTCCTTAGTCAATTTAGATGCTTGAAAAGACGACACAAATACAGAATATTCAGGGCCTAATTTCGAGAGAATTGAAAGGATGAGTTGTTCTTCCTCTTTCGTGACTCCACATGCATTAAGTTCAATGAGGAGGGATTTGAACTTGGTGAAGAATTCTTGTAGGTTTCTAAAACGAAATGGACTTAGGGATATGAGTTCATTCTCCATTGGATGCACTCTCATTGCATCTTGCTAGTCGAATAGTCCTTCCAATGTGGTCCAGACCACATCGGGAGTAGTGGCTCTACTGACATGAAAGAGGAGATCTCTGGAAGTTGATAGGGATATCAGCCCAATTTCTTCATATAATTTATTGAAATACTTTATCTTCTCCGCTACAGCAGTCGGTTCTTTCTCCGTTCCCATTGTTACACGGTAAAGCCCTTTGCTTCGGAGGAGCAGAGAGATCTTTGTCTTCCATTCAAAGTAATTGAAAGGATTTAGAATGAGTTTTGTGGGCTGAGAGAGATGATCCATTTCTTCTTTCTATGCCTCCTGATGATCTATACCTGCAAATAAAACCATGTACAATCCACTAGATTCAATCTAGCTCTGATACCATGTAGAATTCCTGCAGAAACCCCGATAGATCTAGAATTCTAGTTAAATTGAACACATGCAATTTGCTGATATTCAAGAGATGAGAGAAAGTTTTTTCTCCATAAATCAGATAATTGTATTAATAAAAAATGAATATACATGAGCAACCATCCTCAAAAATAAGAGAGGAGGTGAATATATAGAATTTCCAACATAGAAATTCTAGTAAAAAAAAGCTAGAAATAGCTAAAATAGGTGTCATAAGCTAAGGGAGACCACATAGTTCGACCTAGACCACTAAAGATACACGTCACACACTCATTAATGTCCAAAATATTCAAGCAATTCACATAGGCTGAATTAATCTCACTTAACTGACAAGAGAAGCAATTCCTACTCACTTAACTGACCAGAAATAGTAGTTACTAATAATAGTAACGACAAAAATCATTAATTAAGGAATAAATATCTCACTCAAAGAGGAGGTGCACATTCCCCAATAATATATGAGTTTTTTCATGGGGGATTTGGAATAAATAATGAATAAATCAAGAAAATCAAGAATAAATCAAGAAAATCAAGAACCGAGAGTTGAGTCTTGATCTAAAATTAGCAGTTTTCCCTAAAATCTAGGGATGAGGTGCCCTTCTTCTCTATGTGGCCAAATTAGGTGAAATAAAGTGTAAATGAATGTTTAACCAAGATCTAGGAGTCTAATCTAGGTATAAAATAATGTAAGTTAGGGTTATGCTCCAACAAATAGGCCATCTTAAAACATGTCAAAATATCCATTACATATTTATATTGAGACATGAAAAACAAATAATAATTGAAGACCCAAAACATAATGAAAACTACCAAGATTTATCATGTCGAAGGAGTCAACAAGTTGTTTCTTCAATCTAAGGATGAGATCAATATTCTTTCCAGTAATGACAAGGTCATCAACATATATAACAACACTCAAAGTGTCTCCATTTGTATGGAGTACATCCAAGTTCTGATCAGATTTACAACATTTGAAACCAAGTCGAAGAAAGAAATTGTCAATCTTATTATACCAAGATTAGGGAGCTTGGTTCAAACCATAAAGAGACTTATTGATTTGAAAAACTAGGTTAGAATATATCATAAAACCATGAGTTTGTTCCAATATGAAAATTTCTTCGGTTAGGTATCCATGAAGAAAGGCAATCTTCACATCCATCTGATAGATTTTCCATCCAAATCGAGTAGCAAGGGAAAGAATCAGTTGAACATAGTTCATCTTTGCAACATGGGAAAAGGTCTCAGTGTATTCGATACCTTCTTATTGAGAAAATCTCTTTGAAACCAAGAAAGATTATGTCACTCAACAACACCTTTAGAGGTAAATTTGGTCCTATAGACCCATCAAAACTTCATAAAATTCTTTCCTTGTGGTCAAGGAGCTAAGTCCCAAGTGTGACTCTTTGAAAAAGAATCAATTTCTGTTTACATAGCATGTTCCCATTCAGTTCACCCTTGAGAATCCGAGTAGGTAAGAAGATCAAAATTTTCACGTAAATGAGTCATAAATGCAACGCTGACATGTTTCTTTTGACTTCAAGTTTGTCGTCTGGAGGAGATATCACTGACATTAGGTCCAACAAGTTTAATTGTGTCGGAAACGCATCTAGGTAGAAAAGAAACAGGTGAACCATTGTTCACTGCAGAAGGTAAATAAGAAGTCAAAACAATTTTAGTCAATGGATATGGAAGACCAGTCGAAACAAATATCGATAGAATAATGAACTGAGAGGTTGACGGTCTAGTCGAA
>SNQJ01S0058276.1:0-10220 GCA_010110895.2 Picea sitchensis | reverse complement strand
CAAACGTCGATTAAAAGGTACTTCTTTTATTCTCCCTTCTCATGCATTAGGCTTAGATAGATTTGAAAGGAAGTCAGTGTCCACGATAATCATTTTTCTGTCTAGGGTTAAGGTCAAGCTCTAGAGGTCGATCTACTTGTCCGTAGGCAGATTTTCCTACAACAGAAACCATCCAAAAATTCATGGAGGTATGGACATGCCTGAGTTGCTCGAGACGAGCGATAGGTGAGTGTTGGGGGCCTGTTGGACATGAATTTTGGATACAGTTTTGAGGAAAATCCTAAGTATGGAGGAGATGTGAATTAACACAGGAAAGAAGAAAATCAAGGAGCAGAGTGCACAATAAATGTGCATTCAGGATTAAAGTTTGCATTAAAAGCATACTTAGCAGTGAACAATAAGAGAATAAAACAGGAAGATAAAGTGGGAAAAAAAGGAAGGACAATAGTTCGACATGCAAAAGAAGAGAGTGTCAAAAAATTGGCTTAGGTTGATGGAAATTTGGTATGGATTTTTGGTTGTCATTGATTTCAACCATTGGAGAGTGATATTTTATATTGATGTCAACCTTTAGTGATTGTTGTCAACCATTGGAGAAAATCTGGTAGGGAATTCTGGTAGCACAAAGGTTTGGGTAATGGACCCAAGGTTGTTTCATGTATAATGGTATGAGTTTAGTATATTTGAAGGTAAGAACATTCTATATGGATAGTACATGTCATTCCATTTCCGTTTTTATGTGTAACTTCACATAACTCCTCACGGGGAGAGTTATGTCCATGAGAAGTTGGAGAACTTAGGTTTGGGTAATGGACTCAAGTTTGTTTGATGGATAATGGTATGCGTTTTGATAGATTTGTAGGCAATAATATTCTATACGGATAGTACATTTAATGACATTTCCAGTGGTATGTGGAATGCCACATAACTCCTCACGGTTAGAGAGTTATGGCCATGTGAAGTTGGAGAACCCTCACGAGTCATCTAGAAGCCCCAAAAGGTCAAAGTAGTCAAAGTGGTTTAAGAGATTTTAGAAGGTAAATAATAAAGTGAAGTGATGAGTGTAATATAATTCAAAGTGAATACAAAACAAATTCTTTAAATAATAAAGTTAATGGAAAAATTAGAAGTGGGTTAACCCTAAAATAAGGAAAGTGGGTTAAGATGGTTAAAAGGTAACCCCTTGAGGAAACTGCATGAAAGTATAAATAAGAGGCAAGACTCTCTTATTTTAATAACATTTGAGCATATTGAATATATAAAGGTGACTGAGGTAACCAAAGGATATCTAAGTCTAATTTTAGAGGGAAGGTGAAGTAAAAAAGGTCGAAATTCAAGAGAGGATAAATTCTCTTGATGATGCTTTCTAAGGTATGTTATTTACAGGTCATCTCACCATTTTCTCAATAAAATTTTTTATAGAATGATTCAGACCATAAAATTGGGATTCCATTGAGGAAACATATCCAAGTAGCCGTGGTACAAATTTCATCTTGTGGGTCGTTGCATTTTTTGATTTACACTCCGTGGAAAATAGGGTTTGTGGCTAGTCCTGAAACTAGTCTAAAACAGATGTTTCGGGTAAAAACGAAATAAATTATTCATAACATATCAAAATTTAGCAAGACCAAATGTATTGGTTAGAGTACAATATTTATTATTCGGTGTACAATTTTCAGATCCATACAACAAATATTCTGTGTGGGGTACGCTCTACAAGTTCACTCTCTAGAATAAGCCATAATTCAACAAGGTATGTCATTTTTGCTATAACGCCTTTTATGAGAGGTTATAAATAGTGAAATATGGAGAAATTTCTTAAAATACATTGAAGAACATTGTGTACCATTTTCATATCTTTATTCATTACAAGTACATAGTTATGATTATTGCAATTTAGGGTTGTTGACTAATCCAAAAATAGTCATGTGAGACTAAAGTAAAGTTTGATGAAAATGCTAGTCTCTTGTTGTTAAAGTTAAGGAAGGTTTGTAGGTATTTGATCTTATACACCGGGTCTATTACATAGTTACATATCATATTTGGATGATTACATTTATGAGGGATTTTGGTTGAGGTACATGTTGGGTACATGGTTGAGACAAGTAGTTGATGAGTTGGCACATACATGAGGTGTATAGTTTATGATGTTGGTACATCTTGATGGGTCATAGTTGATGAGTAGTTTACACATTATTGGTACATACTTGGTACATGGTTGGAGGCACTTGTTAGTAGTATTGTTGACACATGGTTTATGGATGATGTAGCATACTTGTATTGGTATATTATTAGAAGCACATATTGATCTTGGTGATGATATTGATGCACATCTTTGAGAGTTGTATTGGTGATTGATATTGGTGAGTAGATCTGATTTGGTTGATAAGATTNTTGACACATGGTTGATGGATGATGTAGCATACTTGTATTGGTATATTATTAGAAGCACATATTGATCTTGGTGATGATATTGATGCACATCTTTGAGAGTTGTATTGGTGATTGATATTGGTGAGTAGATCTGATTTGGTTGATAAGATTGATGGTAAAGGCTAATTACAGGTTGTTTGGTACAGGTTGGTGCATGGTTTATGCACTTGCTTATGGTACATGTTGATTATAGGTCGAGGTACAGGTTGGTGCATGGTTGATGCACTTGTTTATGGTACATGTTGATTACAGGTTGTTTGGTATAGGTTGGTGGATGTAAGACACACTTTTTTATGGTACAGGTTGATTATAGGTTGAGGTACAGGTTGATGCATGTTTGATGCATGGTTCAGGTTATTGATACAAGTTGTTTTGTGCAAGTTGATTGGTACAGGTTTACAACAGTATATCTCACATTGATAGTGTGACAATGGTTCCATCATTCTAATTCTACGTCTAGGTGGTTGGACGAGGAAAGGACATGTGGTTGTATCCGAAGAACATAGGGGATTGTATCCTCCTTCTCATTGTAGCTAGATAATTGGGGAGTTGGAGCTTCCCTCAGGTTGTAGCCTGAGAAACTAGGGGTTTGTAGCCTCCTTCTAGTTGTAGCTAGAGAATTATGGAGTTGGAGCTTCCTTCAGGTTGTAGCCTGAGAAAATACGGGGTTGGAGCCTCCTTCCAGTTGCAACTGGAAAAAAAGGAAGTTGGTGCTTCCAATGAATGTAATTATTAAAGACATATAAGAAAAAATATTTCATTGTTTTCTCCCGCTTTGGGTTTCCATGTAAAACACTAGTGTACTGTGTATGTGTGTGATTTACCATTTGTTCATTGTTTATTTACTCTACAACTATTGGATGATAATGCTACATTGATATAGCACTTGCATTTTATGGTGAAAAATGATTAAATTTCTCTATTACTGATTCACCCCCCTCTCAGTAATCCAAAAATTGGTATCAGAGATGGTTCCTTTAGGAAACAGTTTAACCACTAGAAGGAGATCATGGATTATTCTGAGAATGGACTACCAATGTTTAATGGTTAGAATGGTTTTAAGTATGAGATGTGGAGCAGAAGGATGAAACTATTTTTACAAGCATAGGGAAATTATATTTCGCTATCAGTTGTTACAGGATATGATAGTTCAAAAGGGGAAAAGACTGCAGCCAAGAAGGAATTGAAGAAGAATAACAAAATATCAATGGATTTCATCTGGGAAGGATTACCTAATCCGATAAGAGAAAAGGTTGGTAAATTTTCATCAGCTAAAGAACTTTGGGATAAGCTACATGACATATATTCTTCACCCATCGCAGAATCAGAAAATTCCAAAGAAGATGCAGATATAGATCAAGAAGAATTATGTTCACCATGTAAAACAGATTTAGAAGATGAAGAGTACATAATCACCAGAGGTATGTTGTTTTTCTTTAATTGTGAAAATTGTGGACATCTTGAAATAGAATGCCATAAAGGAAATGGGACAAAAAAACTAATTGAGAAAGAAGACAATTATGAAGCAGAATTGATTAGTGCTTTAGATGAACTAAGAGAAGAAAACAAGTCACTCAAGAAAGAATTGATGAAACAAAAGCAAAGTGTTCAAATTTTTGAAGAAGCCCAATAGGTCATCGAGAACTTAAGAACTCGGCTAGAAGAATCCAGGAAGATCGAAGAAAATATTGAATATCAAAAGAAGTATTTGGAAGCCAACATAGAAGCATAGAAGGAAGAAGCAGAAATGAGAGAGAAGATATTGACAAATCATCTTAAGGAAAGAACTAACAATATAAACCAGCTTGAGGCAGAGTTTGGTCAAGAAGAGAAAGGGCTTGAAGAAGAAATAATCACATTAAAAATTCATCTTGAAGAAGCGAAAACAACAGAAGAAGTCATGAAGTCTCATTTAATGAAGAAACAAGAAGAGGTTGAGAAGCTTGAAGAAGAAGTCACATCGAGAAGTAAAATCATCAAGATCAACAAGATCAACAAGAACATTGAAGAGACAGAAACATCCACATCAGTTATAGATATTGAAGAGAAACACTCAAGGTTGCTAGAAAATAAGAATGAAGAAAATAGAAAGAGTTATGCAGAAGTACTCAAAGGAAGGAATCATGGTCAACCAGAATATAAGAAAACTATTGAAGATACATCTTCAAGAATACCATTCATGTTCAAGCCACAAAGAAGCTTCAATCATGATCATGACCAGTCAAGGAAGAAATTCAGAAGGACTACACCACAAAGAAGATCATTCACTCCTAGGTATGAAAATTTATTTTATGGTCATTGTTTTCATTTTACTAATTTTGGACATAAGGTTGCAGATTGCAGGGATTATAAAAGAAATGTTCAAGCAAGAAATGCCTATGTGGCCCCACGTAAAATTGACTGTTACAAATCTCATAACTATGAAGACATATCTAGTGATTGTAGAATCATGATTGATACTTAAATGAAAAATAACACTAACATAAGATGTAATAAAGTGTGGATAAAAAAACATGAAGAACAGGTGAACAAAGACTAGGTCCCATAGATCGCAAGATTGGAAATAAAACGAGATCAATAAAATTCTACAGAGAAAAAGAAAGATGTCAAATAGAGAAAGGTTTGGAAAATAATTGAAAGAAAAGAAGGAAAGGTAAATAAGGAACAAGTTCAAGATATTGTACTTTCAGGCATTGTAGTGAAATATGAATCCACAGACAGAAAGAAAGAAGTCAGATCTTAGAGAGATGATGAATCTACCAATGAAGATGATGATGAATCTACCAATGAAGATGATGATGAATAAACATTAGAGCAAGAATTTTTCTGAGCCATCCGACTTAAAGACTCCTAGGTAATATGAATATTAGATAGGGGGAGTCTATGCGATAGTTGTGACAGACCAAAGAACCATCCTTCGAGCAACTTGCATAGTTTGAGAAGACAGATCCAGAGCAGTCAGTTAACATCTGTATAGTTTGATAGATTAATCAAGACTTCATGATAATATAGTGATAAATGGGTTAGCATTATGGATATTTGCACAAGTAGAGTCTTGGACAATATGGACATAGATGGATTCGTAAGAATACTTAGTAGGTTTGGATAGATATATGACACTGGACAAGAGAATGGATTCATAGATTGGTTCAAAGAGTGGTTCAGAGACAAAGTAACATTATCATAATGGATGATATTTACATAGGAAATGGCTCGAACAATGTTAATGGATTCCAAATTGACAGATATTTTTTGGACACATGTAGTGCATACAACAGTTCACATTCAAAACATATTAACGAACAGAAACAACAATGACAAAACTCCCTATAAACTATGGAAAGTAAGCACAGACAACAACCTCTACATCAAAGTAACTCAAGGTAGTATTTTATTAATTGAAATTTATGTTGATGATATTGTTTTTGGAAGTACTAATGACAGGTTAAGCCATAAATTTACAAAGGATATGTAGAATGAATTTGAAATGTCATTAATTGGGGAGAATCCTTCTTTTCGAGTCTTCAGATATGTCAAAGAAACCAAGGAATTTTATTTCTCAAATTAAGTATATTAGAGAAATGCTAAAGAGGTTCAGAATGGAATATTGCAAACTAGTTACCACTCCTATGAAAACCAATTGCAAGTTGAGAAAATATGATGATTCAAATTCTACAGATCAGAGGGAATACAAGTCAATGATTGGTATCTTACTATATGTGACAACATCTAGACCAGATGTAATGCAGACAGTTGGACAAGTGGAATGATTTCAAGCAGCACCAAAGGAATCATATGTCTTAACAATAAAGAGGATTTTCAGATATATCAAAGGAACAAAAGAGTTTGAATTATGGTATCCAAAAGGAAAGGATATACCACTTATTTTCTACACAGATGCAGTTTGGGAAATCTTCATTGATGACTGATGAAGCACCAGTGGAGCAACGTTCTACTTAGATATACATGTTGAGTATGATGAGTTCGTTCCAATCTATTGTGATAATACAAGCACCATCAGTATAAAAAAGAACCCGGTAATGCACTCCAAGATGAAGCACATTTAAATCAAGTATAATTTTCTACGGGAACAAATTGCAGAAATGAACATCAAAGTCAAATATGTGGGCACAAAAGAACAAGTGGCAGACATATTTACAAAACTGCTTCCACGGGAAGCCTTTGAGTATCTTCACCAGACACTTAGAGTAATTTTACTCCAAAATGAATGCTTTTGAAAGATTATCTTATATGTCTTAGATTTACATGAGGAAGCACCATAAATAGGTTAGTTAAGGTTGGGAGATTAGTTTCAGGAAGAGTTCAGTCAGGGGGAGTATCCCCAAGGATAGTTCAGTTAGGGGGAGTATCCCTAGATGGAAATATACTTTTTCCATTGATGACAAAGGGGGAGAGATTTATCAGATGCAAGATATAAATGCTTGGAGAGAGAGAACATAGGCATGCATATAGGGGGAGAATCCAAAGGAGATTTTAGTCATGGGGAGAAACCCCAAAGGGAGATACCCTTTTCCATTGATGTCAAAGAGGGAGATATAGAAACATTGATGAAGAGTATAAGCATGAATGTTATCATGACTAAGTGTTTCCATCAATGTTGGTGTTGCAATCAATGCCAAAGGGGGAGATTATCAGACAGTTGGATTAGGTTGATGGACAGTTGGTATGGATTTTTGGTTTTGATTGATTTCAACCATTTGAGAGTGATATTTCAGATTGATGTCAACCCTTGGAGAAAGTCTGGTAGCGAATTCCGGTAGCACAAAGGTTTGGGTAATGGACACAATGTTGTTTCATGTATAATGGTATGAATTTATTATATTTGAAGGTAATACTATTCTATATGCATAGTAAATTTCATTCTATTTCCGCTGGTATGTGTAACGTCACATAACTCATCACAGTTAGAGAGTTATGGCTATGAGAAGTTGGGGAACCCGAGTTTGGGTAATGGACTCAAGTTTGTTTGATGGATAATGGTATGAGTTTTTCTATATTTGCAGGCAAGAATATTCTAGATGGATAATACATGTCATTCCATTTCCAATGGTATGTGTAACGTCACATAACTCCTCACAGTTAGAGAGTTATGGCCATGTGAAGTTGGAGAACCCTCATGAGTCATCTAGAAGCCCCAAAAGTTCAAAGTAGTCAAAGTGGTTTAAGAGATTTTAGAAGGTAAATAATAAAGTGAAGTGATGAGTGTACTATAATTCAAAGTGAATACAAAATAAATTATTTAAATAATAAAGTTAATGGATAAATTAGAAGTGCGTTAACCCTAAAATAAGGAAAGTGGGTTAAGATGGTTAAAAGGTAACCCCTTGAGGAAGCTACATGAAACTATAAATAAGAGCCAATTCTCTCTCATTTTAATCTCACTTGAGCATATTGAATATCTACAAGTGACGGAGGTAACCAAAGTATATATAAGGCAAATTTTAGAGGGAAGGTGAAGTAAAGAAGGCCACAATTCAAGGGAGGATAAATTCTTTTGATGATGCTTTTTGTTGGTTGTGGAGCCTGATTATGTTCCTGATTCAGAGGTCCTTTATTTCAGCCATGTTTATACCCCATGAATACTTTAAACCCCAGAAGTATGTACACTCTTCCACGCGGGGGAGTGCAGAGGGGGCTATCCCCCTGACTGGGGGGTTCGGGGGTGAAGCCCCTGAAGGAAAAATTGCCTTGTAAAAGTATATTGTAATTTCATTGTAAATCTGGACCGTTCATTATAAGGTCATAGATATAACGGTAGAAATTATGTTATGGTTTTTTTCCCTAAAAGGAAACCCTCTTTTATGAGAGAAATGTATTGCAGCTATGTATGATGGCGAGTATTGTATTCTGAGAGAGGAGACTATGAGAGAAAGAAGAGGAAGTTACAACAGCTTTTGCTGTAGGTTGTATCCTTTCATTTGCTGGATAATAATAAATGAAGGACCTGGCAATTTCTCTGATGGACGTAGCCCACATTGGGTGAACCACATAAATCTGTGTCTCTCTTGTATTGTGTATATTCTGTGTTTTTTTTCCACATTTGTTTTATTTTATTTCTTCGTGGTCCTGGTTTTCTAACAACTGTTATCAGAGTGAAAGGTAACTCGTAGGAAGAGAGTGTTCCTGGTTGGAGTGGGAGAAATGTCGGAAGATGGAAAGTTTAGGGTCGAGAAATTTAACAGCCAAAACTACCAGTTATGGAAGATGTAGATGGAAGATTATTTATATCAGAAGGATCTATTCCTACCATTGGGCAGAGTAGAAAAGAAGCCGACGACCATGAAGGACAAAGAATGGGAGATTCTTGATAGAAAGTCTCTAGGAATGATACGGTTGAGCTTGGCAGCATCGAGGACTTTCAATATTTCGAAAGAAAAGACAACAAAGGATCTGATGGATGCATTAGCTAAACTGTATGAAAAACCCTCGACATCTAATAAGGTATTTCTAATGAAGATATTATTTAATATGAAGATGTCAGAAGGTGAGTCTATTGTAGATCATTTAAATGAATTTAATACTGTTACTAATCAACTAGGTTATGTAAAAGTGGACATTAATGATGAGGTTAGGGCTCTTCTAATATTGTGCTCATTGCCAAAAAGATGGAATGGCTTGGTCATGGATGTAAGTAACTCTGTATCTAGTTCAAATACTTAAAAATTTGATGATGTTGTTGGTGTTATCCTTAGTGAGGAAATGCGACGGAAAAGAACATGTGAGACATCAGGTAATGCATTGAACATGGAGAACAGGGGAAGCCAAAATGATAGAGGAAAGGGCTCATGGAACCGTGGGAATTCTAGGAAGGGTAGATCCAAATCTAGACTTGGAAATATAGAGTGTTGGAATTGTAGGAAGAAAGGACATCTAAAGAAAGATTGCAGGGCTCCAAAGAAACAAAGAGATGGACAACAGGAGAGAAATCAGGAAGCAAATGTAACAGATGATGTGTTACAAGATGCTTTGGTTATTTCTGTAGATAATATTTCCGAGTATTGGGTAGTAGATTCAGGGGCTTCATTTCATGCCACACCCCATAGGAAACATTTTCTCGATTATGTTCAAGGTGATTTTGGACAGGTTCATTTGGGTGATGATGCAACATGCAAAATTGTTGGAATGGGAAAGGTAAAAATAAAACAACGCAATGGAAACCAATGGTTGTTGAAAGAGGTAAGACATGTTCCAGATTTAAGGAAAAATATAATTTCAACAGGGCAGTTGGAAAGTGAAGGTTGTGCATCCATATTTACAGATAATATGTGGAAGGTCATCAAAGGATCATTTGTGATAGCAAAAGGAGAGAAGGTAGGTACATTGTATTTATATACTGGTAATACTGACTCTTCTATCTCTTTAGCTTCTACAGGATTGGATACAACACTGTGGAATCATAGGCTAAGACACATGAGTGAGAAGGGTATGTAGATACTTCAAAAAATAAATTTGTTGCCAGATCTTAAACAAATTGATTTGGACTTCTGTAAGCATTGTGTTTATGGAAAACAAAAGAGAGTCATATTTCTCAGAGTCTGAAAAGAAAAGAAGAATGAAAGGTTAGATATTTTGCATACAGATGTATGGGGACCAACTCAGTTATCATCTCTTGGTGGCTCTCGTTATTATGTTACTTTTATTGATGACGCAACTAGAAAAACTTGGGTTTATTGCATTCGACAAAAATATGATGTTTTTGATACTTTTAAGAAATGGAAATCTTTAGTTGAGAATGAGACACTTCAAACTTTTTCCTGTCTCATTCT
>SNQJ01S0058275.1:24526-40369 GCA_010110895.2 Picea sitchensis | reverse complement strand
ATACTGATAGAAGGTTACAAGAAAGACTTGGAACACATAATACATCATTGAAATGACCATTTTCTACTTGAACTATTCGAAATCCTTCAACACTAAGAGATCTATCATCACCAACAAATATTTGCTTGGTGTTACATTCATTTAGATTAGAAAACGTGGCTCTATCCTTAGCCATATGAAAAGATGCTCCAGAATCAATAAGCCACTCATTATAAGTAGAAGTAGAAGTAGAATTTGTATTGAAGGAGAAACCAGGAGTAGAAAATGCATGTCCATGAGAACAAGAACAAGAAGTAGAATCAATTTTGATGTTGTGATTCTTCATCACTGCTTCTAAAGCTGCCATATTCTTTAAACATTTGGACTCATCATGACCATATTTATCACAAAAGTTGCAATGTATGTTAGTATTCTTTTTTTTATAGTTTCCTCCTTTGTCTCCATTAGGAGCAAAAGTTGTCTGAGTGTGTTTGGGACCCTTATATTGTTTGTTGTTGTGGCGAGGATGTTGCTTCTTAGGATTCTTGGGTTTATCTTTCTGATGGACAACTAAGGCTTTGTTGGAGGTACCTGTAGTGTTGATCACTCCAAGTTGTACTAGTTTATCTTGCTCTCTAATCAAAGCATCATAAAATTTCTCAAGACTGGGTTTTTGATAAGCTGCTCCTAGAGCCTCTTGCATGGCATAAAAGGTAGATACAAACACATAATATGCACTACCTAGCTTAAAAGGAATGAGATAGATGCAACAATCTTCGTCTATCTTTATCTTACATTCTTCACATAAAGTTATGAGTGTTTTAAACTTAGATAGATAGTCTTCAATGCAAGAAAAATCACTTGGACTTAAAGTTAGTACTTGATTTTCTAAATGTTGTACTCGAATAATATTGTGTTTACCAAACATAGATTCAATATTTTCCCAAGCTTCTTTGGGTTTATCAATTGATTGGAGGTGGAACCTTAAACCAAGAGAGATGGACATTCTGATTAATCCAACGCTTCGTCATTCCTATTATCCCATTTGGATTTCTTATCAGCATCAGTGGGTGTTGTTTCCTTTCCCAAGGTAATCTGGTATAAGCCTTTACTTCTTAATAAATCCTCCATATGGGATTTCCATTGGAAGTAGTTGGTGCTGGTAAGTAAGAGATTACTTGTAGAATCCATATTAAATATGAAGATAATACATATTTAAAAACCAAAAATGATGATCAGAATGGAAATATCTTGAAATTTTATGCGGTTTTAAAAAAAAGGCACTGAAAACGGACTTCGGATGTGAGAGTTATGGCCTTTTAAAAAAAAAAGGCATAAACAGTAACCAAAGGACCATGTGGTAGTGTAAGTTGCTTTATGAAGTGACCCAATTTTATAAAGAGAAGTGGGGCTCACTTTTACAAAGAAAAGTTGCATGCAAAATAAATAACTCTAAAATAAAATATTAAAGCTACTTATAGTGATTCATTTTTATACTTGAAGTGAAATACACTTCACAATTTTAGCATGAACTTTTTCAAAAAAAGTAACAAAAGAGAGACTTGAACTGAAGACCTCTTACTTAATAAGGCAACTTTTAACCAAATGGTATAGCAAAACATATTGTAATGCTAAAAAGGAGGATTGTTGTTGTTGAAGACAGCCTAGGAGAGTGTGCTAAAAAAAATCACTTTTCACACAAGAAAAATATTTCTCTTCTCGATGACAACAAGGGTTAGATCTCGGTTAGCTTACCCAAAAGATGCACCTTTTCCTATCTGTTTCTGATTTGCCAAGATCGCACAGAACACGGGGAAAAGAGAATACATAAATCTAAAAGAGTAGCAACCCGGAAATAACAAAATACAAAACCAAAATAAAACCAAAATACTTCTCTGTAAAAAAAATTAAAAATACGTATTCAAACTTTATACCTCTGGATCTGACTGTAATGGCCGTATCTTGGGAAAAAATAAACCTTTTTGAGTAAAAAAAAAAGTGTTCTTGAATGAAACGAGTACTCTAGATGCAATGGAACAATCCTCTCAACCCAAAAATGTATGGAGATGACAAAAAATGGAGATGAGGTAAGTCGGCTTCACGATCTCAATCTACAATAGGAGTGGGTCTTCAAACAGGATCTGATACCATGTTCGACAACACAGGTATTCCAACAGAGGATGAGCACCTTTAGTAACCACTCACATAACCAGATCAAAGATCAACACACCGATGTTTTCACGTGGTAAAATCCCTACGGGGAAACATCCACGACCCCAACCAACATGACCACTTGGAACAATTTATTAATGCAAAGAAAAAGATTACAGAGAGATTTTACAAGAGATTTTCTCACAATCTATCATTGGAAAATGACCCTCCATGCTCGTTAAATAGACATCATGGACCAATCGAGTGTTAAGTCATAGATCAATGGTCATTAAGATCGAGGAGAGTATGAAGCGTCGGATCACTCTATTTCGAGAACATATCGTGACCGTCAGATTTCCTAACTACAAATGAATACTAATGCATACTAAAGAAACACACTAGAAAACACATGTTTACCTAACGACACAATAGACCAAGTAGATCTTAACTAACTCCTAAGTGTCTAAATATCCTAACATCATATCTATAGGGAGAATAATATGGAATCAAATGCCTTGTCTAAACAAGTTCTGACCGTGGAAGAAGGGACCTGGGAGATACTAGAAGAAGAGGTTGGTATTCTTCAGCCAATCACAAGAAAACCCCTTCATGTTATTTCGTTACGTTTCTTATTTCTTTTTTTATCAGAACTTATTTAGGAATGATGCTTTGAGTCGTTTCCAGTACAATAAAACTAGGGACAAATACCTTTGAATAATTTCCATTACCAGAACATGGGGGCAAAAAACTTTTGAATCGTTTCTATTACCAAAAAATGGAGGCGAAAAACATTTGAATCATTGTCATTGCCAGAAAAATGAGGCGAATGGGAGGATCTGGTTCGAATATTAAAGGGTGAAAATGCATTTCCATGCTCTTCCCTCAAAAATATATGTGGGCTAAGGGTTATATATATGAAAACAAATTTGGGGCTATATATAGGTAAACCCAAAAAACCTCTTCATGTAAACAACTCGCCCAACCAAAATTCCAAACCTCTTAATTTCTCCCATCGGTGAAATTTCACCCCTAAAATCATCTATGGATGGAGCTCTATGAAAAGTCCAAATAGAAATGTATTCACTATTTTTTGTAACAAATTTGTAATATAAATGTATTATACAACATAGTTCTTTGTTGATACCATGTATTGTTTGTTTGGGGGGGTAAACGAGCAGATTTTCTTCGTTAGAGTCATATGATATGACTTTGTATGCAGGTTGTAATGAAAATCACAGTAGAAAAATAGTTCTGAGAGTTATGGTTGTTTATGTTTTACTTTATACATTTGTATATGTTTAATATCATGATTATCAAAACTTAATTTTATGGACTGCCATGGAATGAGCTTTGTTTCCATCCTTATTCATGGTAATCCCAATGTTTTTTTGAAAATATATCTTTCTGAAAATTTGAAGGTCCTTATTTTATAAGTAAACCAGTTAAATTATTGTACGTTGATTCATTAAGAACATTCAATCATCTACATTTACAAAAGCACAGAAACAACCATGTTGATGTTATATACTATATTTTATTATTTATTTGATCATTTATCGAAAACCACATAATGCAATTATCAATAAATGAAGGGTAACATAATGAAATTCTCAATAAATGAACAACAACATAGTGCACTTGGTTATAAACTCTCACAGCTGAAAGATAACTTACCCTTCTTCAAGAGTGAGTAAGTGTTCTAAATAACAAGAATATCATATCATCCTTCAAGTTGATAATAACAAGAATATTTGATAATCCCTCATGTTTTATCTCCCTTGTATGTTGAACCGATGCCTTTAGTTTGGGAACTACCTGATCAATTGATCTGCCTTGTCCTATAGTACCTTTGGTAACAACACCGTTTGATCTTACTAAGGCCCACACTCAATTGATAGTAAAACTATGAGAGTATTTTTCATCATCATCAGTCTCAATCTCATTTTGCAAAAAAAACTTTTGATGTGCATACTAGGGATTATTTGGTCTAAAATTTTCAAGGTATGATCAATACTTATTCTCAATATGGCACTTAGCTAGTAAAATTTTTGGTTTTTCCAGCATCAAACTCTTACTGATGATGGAGACACATAGGAATTTGAACTGAGTTTTAGTTAGTCTGTGATTTTTAAATTGTGGTCCAAACTTTGTTCTTCCTTAGGTGAGAAGAATTGTAACTTGAGTTAGGGGAATCGAGTTGTAATACAAATTTATATCAATGACTTTCAAACTATAGATTTAACTTAAAGTTACATGCAAACCATGTGCAGGGTAGGTGTTTGTGATAAAGGAAATATTCTCAGGATCAATTCAACAAAACTTATACCACTTAAGAGTCTATCAATGTTGTATTTAGTGTTTAGATTGATATGGATGCTGGTGTTTGGATGAAATTTTTCTATTTTCTTCTACACAAGTTGGTGCTCGAATGATGCTTTGTACTGTAAATCTTTTCTTCTCACATGTTGTTAGGTTCTGAATCTTTGAAGTCTTGCCTAGTTAAAAATTATTGCAAGCTCCATGAGTAGATGTTGCATGCTTAATTTTGTAGAAAATAGATAATCCAAATTTAATCAATGCTATCATAGACTAAGCATAGGCCAATCTCAGTGTATGAAAAATAAATTTTTTGTTAACAATGGAAACATAATGAAGATATGTAGAGCATAAACAAGGAAGAAGATGTACACCTTTCTCATCAAAGGATGATTAGAAATGTGTTTTCTTCTTCTTCATATATTTTGATCATTATTCAAGTGGTTGTTTCAAAAAATACTAGTTTATTCCCTTTTACATCAAACTTGTTAATATAAATATGTATATTACTCATTGAAAGGTGAATAAACATTGCAGTTGATAATATTTTGGAAATGTGTAAAAAAATGAGGATTTTGAATTACTATTGCATCATTTCTCTAATTAGATTGATAATGAAATATAATGATGACTCGGTTCAATGTAAGTTTCATTTTTATTGATGTTTTGATTGGATCGTAAGAGTAAGAGAATCTACATAGAGGTTCTACAGGTTGGTTCAACAGTGTAATTATTTTTGGCATTGTTTCTACTTTCAGTTCATATACAAGAATGTTCACTTATTACATTCTAACTTGAATACTTATGAGAACGTTGTATTTATCTTTCCTTGGTTATAAACCTCCCACAAAAAACAAGTAAAATTGAGCTTTCAAGAAATTGTCCTTTTATATGCCTAGTTTGTGTTTCTTCATTGAATGTGGCTCATAATTTATCATATGTAGCTATTGTTATTAATTCATCCTTCCATTAATTTAATTTGTTTCCTTGTAACTAAAGAGAGGATAGATCATAGATTTGACCAAGCTAACTCTTTTGAAATTTCAAGCCTTATTGAATTTTTTGCTTTAGAAATCCCATTAAACTTACTTTCAGAACAAGAGGACTATTTGTGCAACAAAAGTCCTAGAAGGCTTGGAATTTAAACTATGTTGTTTGGAACTTTTTGATATTTTGAATTTTCAAGAGTTGCAAATGACCTTTGCATGTTCTTTATATGAATTTCCTGAGGATACTTCTTCACCCACCAATCTGATTACTCCTTGCATCATGATTAATGTTGACAACCAATAAATCCCTGGGTAGTCAGCTTTTGTTGATGGAAAAAAACTTAAATAATTTTGCAGTTACAGTTGTTATCACCTCTTATGTTCTACAAAGTTTTATCTCTCACCCCTTACTTTCTTCATTACAATTTTTTTGTATAAGCTATAAATCCTAATCATTATTTTGATTAAGGGTTAAAAATCTTATTAGGGGATCACATTAGTATTATGCTGAGAGAAATGAGGGATACTTAGTTTTATAAAAGGGGATAGGATTAATTATACACATGTTTGTATGATTGTTTGATGACATCATTAGCTTTAAATTTTTTAATTTGAGCTATATGTCATATCATGATCTATGCTTCATGATTACCCAAGTTAGTAAGTTGTTGATTCAATTCAAATCCATCCAAGAATGCAAAAGGAAAAATAATGTTGAGCGTTACATGAACTTCCACATGTCCCTAATTGTGATCACTTCAAGCACCATTGAGAGAATTTGAAGTCATGTATTTTCCTACAAGACTAAATGAAGATTCAAAATAATTAAAAAGTACCCAATCGACAGTCACAACATGCGAAGGTGGGGTATTTTTACCTATACATATCTGTAGTCCAAGATGTCACGCGAATGAGGTTTTCTCAAATCAGTTCTTTTAAAATCTAGCGCATTATTCGCTACTACTGCAGCTGGTAAATTTTAATTTTCATCCACATAGCTAGAAAATCCCCTATATTTCTCATTGCATAGCATAAATATCCCTTTTTTTAGCAAAGAGTCCATCTTTCTGGTCGTGACAGTCAAGATCGGTAAAGGTGGACACGTGAACAAATAAGAGCCAAAAGGGCCCGAGATTACAGAAGCTTATGATGACAATAGATAGATTTTTTTATCAGGAAGGGTGGTATTTGTTCTGTACCCAATTTGATGGTCACCCCTATAGTGCAACCAGAGAGTTTGTTGAATTTTTTAATGGACAATGAGCCCAAATTGCAAACCTGGTTATGCAGGTTATAGAAGAATCCATAGCAGCAGCGTGTAACCTCCCTACTAGTGGCAAAAAGTGGTTTAAAAATAAATTAATTAGAAGAGGGGATGTAAATCAGTTTTTCAAACCTGAACATCGAGATCCCAATTGCACCAAGGGTATCCCTAGGGATTGTATTATCGATGAATGGATGGAGACCTTCCTTATGCTCAAGAGATTCATCACATGTGAAGGACGTTATTCTACTATGTTTTTATTCCATCTCTGATTCCTTCTTCATATGGAAAGAATTAAAAGAATGAACCTACCTTATTACTTATTAAGATATCTAAATAAGATGGCCATGAAGATTCAAGCAAACCCTAAGACCCCTCCTCATGGAATTTATCATAACAAGAAAAAATCAACACATTAGGGATCTATATCGATGTCCATGAATGATGTTTTTTGGAGTAGATGTCAATACCAAGTCATTTTTTACACCCCCACCTATAGTTGAAACTTCTCGAGATACTAGATCACTAGACATCCTCTTTATATCTACATGGTAATTTATTGTAAAAGAGTTGAACTGAGCAGCAACAATTATTGTTTCTCTATGAAGAAGTTTTAGATTTTCTTTTTGAACTTGATAAATTCCTTTCATTTGATTGCATATTCATTCTGAGTTGGTGAAGACAACAATATCATTGGCACCATGTGTTTTCGTTGTTTTCATCCCTTCAACAAGGGAAATAAAGTATGCTTCATTATTGGTAGTCCTCCCATAAACTTCTCTCTGACTTTGTAGGACATGATTTAGTGCTTTATTGTGAAGGACATATAAAATCACTGCTTGACCAGGGTTTGGGTAACAAGAAACTTCAATGGATAATGCCCACTTATGCAACATTCTTTATAATTCAAATGAGTTGAAGAAAAGAAAACAACAAATTTTAATAAAAAAAAAGGAATTTAGAAATAAATTCATAACATTGAATAAGCTACAATACTCAAAATAAATGAAAATAATGCTTCAACTTATTAGGATCATTGTTTCATCTATTTTCCTTTTGGTGGGATCTTGAATCTTTATTGTCAGACTGTTTTATTGAGGAATAACATATATCTTATCCAACCATGCGGACTTTATGTTATTTCAAGGTAAAATTACCATTTTGTCTTCTATTGTGGGATTTTTATGAAGGATGCTTGAGTTTCCACAATACTTGATACAGAGCAGTTATATTCTTTTTGGTTCCTAAACAACCCCCTCTTCATTCCCTTTTTTAGGGCTAGAAGATAGCATTAATTGAAAAGTTCTCTATTTTGGCATGAGTGATAGAGAAAGTAATAGTGTGGTATTCATATCCATTCACTTTGCAAGTAATAGTAATAGTGTGGTATTTGTATCCATTCAATCCCCAAGCTTATCTGTGTATTGTCGTTGTTGTTATTGTTATGTAAAGTGCCTTGTGAGATTGGGGGTGAAATTTTTTGTGGCTTCATTGCAGGTGAGATTGGAGGTGCGGGGTCAAAAGGCTAAAAATGCATGTTCAGTAAGTGGGAAGAAAGCATAGGACATTGTTTTGTAAATACTTGTGTATTGGTATCCTCACCTATGTTGTGCTACAACTTTTTCATATCCGTAATTGATATTTACATTTTTGTAAGAAGTGTATCTTAAGTTATGTTCTCATTGAATAATCATGTGTGTTTGAATCCAAAGTGTTTTTTAATATTCCCATTTTAGTTTTTAACCACAGATGTCAATCTGGGTCAATCAATTCCCTCAGTTTTCCTTCTCTGTCTTCAACAACTCTATGCATGGTGATTTTTTTTTACCTTTGGGTTATCTTTCATAATTTTGTCTAATCTCAAGGCTTAATCCAACAACCAACATCCCAACAAAATCCATGGATAGACCTAATAAGAACACATTATCTAATTTTCCCACATGACCAGCAGAGGGAAAAACATGACTAAGAGGTTGAGGCCGCAATCATTTCCAAGAAAAAACAATGAAAATCAAAGAGCTAACATTAATACCCTCTCCTTCATTCTTAGAGACCAAGACATCGGAATCAACACTAAACATCCTACTTACATTATCCATTGTGTCACCTTCATGCACAATATAAGTAATCACCATAGTGATACCATTTTTCATTTTTGCCTTTGTTGGGCACCTGCATTTTCTGGGAACGACCACATCAAGCTCTGGATTGGCTTCTTGCAGAGCCTGATAATTTCTCAGGATTTTCAACTTCCTTCTATGAACTGAAGAAACAATGTCATCTCTGTTGATTTGGTGGTCAACACTTGCTTGGAAGAAATTTCCCCTACACCCACATGTGATGGGAATCAAGGAGGACTAACCATTAGTGAGTTGGGTGTTCTCGTTATCCAAATTTCTGGCTCTAGATATCATCAATTTCCTAATTCCAAACAACAGAATGATGGATTCCATAGTTAAGTGGTGAGGTCCATGTTCTCTATTTAAAACTAATGTGTGACAATCAGAACATTCATAGCTAGAAACATCACTTATTCTTCTCTGAGCTTGGGCATGGAATGCTTGCAAACACAACATGATATATTATCAAAGATTTTGTGCTTGTTGGGAAGATTATTTCCTAGAAAGAATCCCCCTCGAAGCTGAGCTCTAAAAGGATATGAGTTTTAATGAAAGCTTTGTAGATACATTATAAAAAAACTCACTGACATTATATCATAAGAAACTAAAGGGGGATGGGATGGCGGGATCGACATATTAAAACAACTGATTGCAACATGCAAAATATTGGAGCAGAGGAGAATCCAAGTTTTCTTTAAAGAAATTGACTCCATAAAATGTTTAGAGGGCCCTTCCCTTATATAGGATGATAAAATCTCTATCAAGGAATAATTTTTGGCAAATTTGAACACGCTTAAGGTTTCCCTGGGCATGGAATTTGATGGAATTACGAGTTTATTGAAAGTTTAAATATGAAAATTTCTCATCAACTTTGTCATCAAAAGTGTGGAGCACAATTCTATTCCTAGGGAACAATGTGTCGACTTGACTGGCATTGAAGTGAAATGTTTTCACTAAGAGTAAAAGAAGAAATTGTTGTGGGCCTTCTTCCTGATTACATCAAAGTATGGGTAAACCAAGATATAGAGGCAATCTCCAGAGTGACCTAATTACAAAGCAGTTGAGGTGCTTAGGTTTTATTGAGCATTTGTAACATAATTTGAAAGGAGTTTTAAACAACGTTTTTCAACAGGAGAGTGTTCAGATTCCAACATCATGCCTCCATTTTTGTAAGTATGGACTTCCAAGAATTTTCCATTATTTTTCCCTTTCGGAGTCTTAAGTTCATCCAGCCTTCATAGTCTCATGATTCATACCATGAATACTGACTTCTGACTGATCTCCTTTTCCTTCCTCCATGTTTCTATATTTTTGTTCTGCACAATCCTCATCCATGCCTTTGAAGTAAATTGATTTTATTTCCATCGTTTATTCAAATCAATGAAATTTGGTAATGCCTCATGACGAACATTGTTTCTGATTTTTGAATGATTTCATTTGGGATCCTGCCATTATTGTTTTAAAGGAAGCTCCTCAGGAAGCTATGAGGGAATGAATATTTTTTATGATTTCAAGATTTGTATCTAGAAAAGAAGAAACCTTTAGCATGTTTTCTTTTACATCTCACATGATATGAAAGGCAGAATCTTCCAAACCTTTCTAATAGACTTGTGTAACCTCTGTTTTCTTTCTTCTTCAATATCATATTGGGTGCATCTTTTACTTTCTTTGAATCATGGAAACATGTTTATGTTGGGATGAGCAAATAAATCTTACAATCATAATCATTCATTTTCTTTCATTTTATGAGTTTGGAACTGACTGGTCCTCTCACAGGAATAATTGTGCTTAAAAGAAATATTTGGGTTATCTCAAGAGCCTTTCTTGGTGTTAAAGATTGTGTGGAGTTTATTTGTGTAGCACTCTCCCTTTTAAATTCAGTAAAGTTGATAAAATAATATAAGGATGAGTACCACCTCTATAAAAACAAAGGAGGGTGCTCCTTGATTCCCCCAAAGATTCCCCTCAGTGATGATCCTTTTCCTAAATGAAAAAATGGTCAACAATGATGACAACATTCATGAATAAAAACAATACATAAGATCATATTATAATTATCATTTAAAAAATATTACTCAGTTGAATACAATAGTGACAAAAGATAGTGAGCACAAACCACTGATAATATACTAGTTGACAGGGTTCTCCCTTTAGAGACTCACCAATTCAAAACCAAGGTAATTATAAATGAAGGGATTGATGGGTGTTTATATCCTTTTACACTTTACAATGATTTGTTGAATTCACACTTCACGTAGGCATGTAACACATTAGTCAACCCATCCCGGGTAACTTACAATCAATCTCTAGGTTTACATTTTACACTGTGGACATTGGATTTTTAGATTGCTATGTTCGGTTATCTTGATAATGTGTACAGTATTTGATTGGAAATCCATAATCATCTCTCATGCTTCATCATCCAATCTGACTGTTGTAACCTTAATATGTGTTTTCTAGGAAATTCCTATCAAATTTGTTACATCATTGTGGTTAGGGTATCCAAATAGACATCCAGAAGATAAACTAGAAGTACATCATCATCATGATGAACACATTCACCCTTAGAAAAAATACATAGGATCGGATTATAATTATAGTTTAAAAAAGATTAATTAGTTAAATACATAGTGATAGAAGAGAGTGGCCACAAACCTCTGATAATATAATTGTCAACGGGGTTCTCCCTCTGGGGCCTCACAAAATCAAAACCAAGATAATTATAAATGAACGTATGGATAGGTTTTTATATCCTTTTACACTTTACAATGATTTGATCAATTTACATTTCACTTAGGCATGTAACACATTAGTCAACCCTTTCTGGGTAATTTACAATCAAGCTCTAGGATTATGGTTTACACTGTACAATGGATTTCCAGATTTCATACAGAGCACTATATTTCATATGTGGTATAGGTTCATTGTGAATGATATACATACGATTTTGAGTATAAATGTGTTTCCACTAAAAAATATTCATGCTGCAAATCATGTATTGAAGGAAACTCTTCATGATGAAAATGATAAAATATAATCAAAAGCTGGTAATAACAAGCCAAGGGATGTAAATTGGATCCTACAACAACTACCACACATTCCATTGAGGATCCCAAAAGAGTCTAGCGGTCCAAAGTGTGCAATAAATTTGGACTAAAGGGTTGAATAACGACTTTCTTTCCAAGTGGGATTTCATGGAAAATTAATACATATAAGGCAATAGGTATTGCATGCATAAAGAGTGTGTCCACCATATTAAATTTTCATATCATGATATCATATTCCATCTCTCATGCCTTCAATTGTACAAACATCATAATCTGTGTCATTAAGATAACACTAAAGTCTCGTAGGAATGAGGAGTAGTTAGTTTATCTAGAACAGACGACGAGGAATCCATGAGTAAACACCTCTCTAGAGCAGGAGCAACGGTTCTAGAGAAATCTATTTCAGGAGCAAGTTTAGAATCGATCAGGTTCAGTTTTTGTGGAGCGGGAGAAATCCAATCCTGATTTGAAACAGGGGAGGAGTGGAGAGGAAGAAGTTTGCAGCAAACACCCATCCGCCACCTTGCATTGAATTCTTGAGGGGACGTCGCCGAGAAGCGGAACGGGGCGCTATGGAGGGGTGGAACGAGGCATTGTGGGTTCGGGAAGAATGGGGTAGTATAAAACGGAGATATTTTTTTATGGTGTAGGTCATTAATTCTAGAATATGGGGTCTCAGTGTCGGAGACATCCCATTGGGCTCCATTTCCTAGAACAAATAGCCTATGCCTTTGTAAATTATTTCAAATTAGTGGTGTTGGTTAGTGACTTGTGAAAGTAACGTGCAAAAATTCATATTTCTAATTGGTACAATAATAGAGGTTGAGAGTGAGATGGAGAGAGATATAGAGGGAGGTAGAATGATAAAGAGGGAAAGAGGGGCAGAGAGAGAGAGAGAGAGAGAGAGAGAGAGAGAGAGAGAGACTAACAAAGAGGGGCACAGAGAGAGAGAGAGAGTGAGAGTGAGACTAACAACAAGGAGAGATAGAGAAAGAGAGCAGGGGGGGGAGTACAAAGGGGAAGAGGGAGGGGGGAGAGAGAAATAGAGAGAGGAGGAAGGGGGATGGGGGGTGAGAGAAAGAGAGAGAGGAGGAGGGGAGAGGGGGGGAGAGAGAGGGGGGGGTGGGAGGGAAGGTGAGGGAGGGAGGAGGGAGAGAAATATATGGAGGGAGAGAGGGAGAGAGTTGAAGAGAGGGGATATAGAGATGGATTCAATGTGAGAGTGTGAGGCATGGTGAGGCAAGGTCTAGGTCTAGTTCATGGTCTAATTATAGGTCTAGGTCTAGGTCTTGACATGACTTTCAAGGTCTTAATCAAGGGAATTTCTTGCCTTACCATGCCTTCACTTGCAATGTACCACTCTTTCTATTGTACGAGAGTGTGGGAGGGATAGACAAGAAGACAAAGAGAGGAGTTAGAGAGAGGAAAACATAGAGGGGGGATAGAAAGTGTTTGTGCAAGAGTGTGGGAAGGAGAGGGAGGAAGAAAAAGAGGGGAGGTAGAGAGTGAGTTCCGTAGAGTGTGGGAGGGAGAGAGATAGGTAGAAAAAGAGGGAAGGTAGAGAGTGAGTGTGTTAGAGTGTGGGAGGGAGAGAGAGGATGATAGAAAGTGTGTGTGCGAGAGTGTGCGAGGGAGAGAGAGGTAAACAAAGAGGGGAGGTAGAGAGTGACTTTGTTAGAGTGTGGGAGGGAGAGAGTGGAAGATATAGAGGGGGGATAGAAAGTGTGTGTGCAAGAGTGTGGGAGAGAGAGAGAAGAAGAAAAAGAGGGGAGGTAGAGAGTGAGTGTGTTAGAGTGTTGGAGGGAGAGAGAGGAAGACATAGAGGGGGTATAGAAAGTGTGTGTGCGAGAGTGTGGAAGGGAGAGATAGAAATGCATAGAACGGTAGTAGAGAGAGTGTGTGAGAGTGTGATAGGAAGAGAGAGGAAGATAGATAGGGGGGTAGAGAGAGAGAGAGGTAAATTTAGGAGACAGGGGTAGATGTAGGAGAGATAGAGGAGATATAGTGGGAGGGAGAGGGAGAGATAGAGGGAGGAGGGGAGAGAGTGTGTGTGTGAGAGAGTGTGTGAGAGGAGAGAGTAAGAAAAAGATGAAGGGTAGAGAGAGTGTGTGAGAGGAAGGGAGAGGGATATAGAGAGGGGGGGTAGAGAGAGGGGAATACATAGGGAGATAAAGAGAGGGAATAGAGAGAGAAAGAGGTGCAGAGAGAGTTAGACTAAGACTAAAAATGAGGAGAGAGAGAAATGGTGTCAGAGAGGTGGAAGAGAGAGGGGAGGGAGGGTAAAAGGGGTAGAGAGAGAGAGAGAGAGAGAGTGGAAGGGGGAGGGGGAGTAGATAGGGAGTGGGTGTGAGAGTCAGAGGCATGTCAAGGAAAGGTATAGGTCTAGGTATTTCCATGCCTTGTGATGTCTGAGTCTTTCCATGTCTATGTCTTACCATGTATAGGAGTGTGAGGGAGAGAAAGGGAGATAGACATGGGGGTAGAGAGGGAGAGTGAGAACGAGATAGAGAGGGGGGTAGATGTAGGAGAGAGAGAGAGAGAGAGAGAGGCAGCAACAGAGGAATTAATTATAAGAGCGTGTGCGCATTATTAAGAATGTGTGTGTGTTCCTAGAGCATGTGCACGCTCCTAAGAAAGTTTTGTTGATTAATTGGGTTGGTTCTCATTGATGTCCGCCCTTGAATAAAGTACGGTAGTGAATTCCGATAGCACAAAGGTTTGGGTAATGGACCCAAGTTTGTTTGATGTATAATGGTATGATTTTTAATATATTTGAAGGTAAGACTATTCTAGATGGATCGTACATGTCATGCCATTTCCGGTTGTACATGGAACATCACATAACTCCTCACGGCTAGAGAGTTATGGCCATGTGAAGTTGGAGAACCCTCATGAGTCATCTAGAAGCCCCAAAAGGTCAAAGTAGTTAAAGTGGTTACAAAGAAGAAATAATTTAAATAATAAAGTGAAGTGATGAGTGTACTATAAGTCAAATTGGATACAAAATAAATTATTTAAATGATAAAGTTAATGGATAAATTATTAGGAGGACAAGTGGTTAGAAGTGAGTTAGCCCTCAAATAAGGAAAGTGGTCTAAGATGGTTAGAAGGTAACCCCTTGAGGAAGAAGTAAAGTGATGAGTATATTATAAGTCAAATTCGATACAAAAGAAATTATTTAAATAATAAAGTTAATGGAGAAATTACTAAGTGTACAATTGGTTAGAAGTGGGTTACCCCTAAAATAAGGAAAGTGGATTAAGATGGTTAGAAGGTAACCCCTTGAGGAAGCTACATAAAATAATAAATAAGAGGCAAGGGTCTCTCATTTTAATTAAACTTGATAATATTGAATATATACAAGTGACTGAGGTAACCAAAGGATATCTAAGCCAAATTTCTTAGGGAAGGTGAAGTAAAGAAGGTCGAAATTCAAGGGAGGATAAATTATTTTGATGATGCTTTCTAAGGTATGTTATTTATAGGTCTTCTCACCGTTTTCGCAATAACTTTTTTTCTATAATGATTCAGACTGTTAAATTGGGAGGTCATTGAGGAAACATATCCAAGTAGTTGTGATAAACATTTAAGCTTGTGGGTTCTTTATTTTTGGAGTTACACTCTATGGAAAATAGGCTTTGTGGCTAGTCCTGAAACTAGTCTAAAACAGGTGTTGAGGGTAAAAATGTCATAACCTCTTCAAAACAGATCCAAATTCATTATTACCAAATTTATTTGGTATATTAAAGTATGTAGTATGTTGTGAACCATTTTCATATCTATACAACAAATATTTCGTGCGGGGAATTATCTACAATTTTGATCTCTAGAATAAGCCATAATTCAACAAGGTATGAAATGTTTGTTATAACCCCTTTTTTGAGAGGTTCCAAGTAGTGAAATAAGGAGGAATTGCAGAAACGACACTGAATAACATTGCATACCATTTTAATATCTTTATTCATTACAAGTACATA
>SNQJ01S0058275.1:12850-24516 GCA_010110895.2 Picea sitchensis | reverse complement strand
TGGTGCATGGTTGATGCACTTGTTTATGGTACAAGTTGATTACAGGTTGTTTGGTACAGGTTGGTGCATGGTTGATGCACTTTTTTATGGTACAAGTTGATCACAAGTTGTTTGGTATATGTTGGTGCATGGTTGATGCACTTTTTTATGGTACAGGTTGATTACAGGTTGATTGGTACAGGTTTATAGTAGTATATCTCACAGTGATAGTGTGCTAGTGGTTCCATCATTCTACTTTTATTTCAGGGTGGTTGGACGGGGCAAGGATAGGTGGTTGTAGCCACCTTCTGATTGTATTTAGAGAACATAGGGGTTTGGAGCCTCGTTCTGTTTGTAGCCATATAATTGAGGATTTGTATATTTCTTTAAGTTGTATCCTGAGAAACTAGGGGGTTGGAGCCTCCTTCTGGTTGTAGCCAGAGAATTGGGGAGTTGGAGCTTCCCTCAGGTTGTAGCCAGAGAAACTACGGGGTTGGAACCTCCTTCTAGCTGTAGCTGGAAAACAAAGGAAGTTGGTGCTTCCAATGAATGTAATCCTTAAATACATATAAGAAAAATAATTTCGTGGTTTTCTCCCACTTTGGGTTTCCACGTAAAAACACTGGTGTACTATGTATGTGTATGATTTCTCATTTGTTCATTGTTTATTTACTTTGCAATTATTGGATTATAATGCTACATTGATATAACACTTGAATTTTATGGTGAAAAATGATTATAGTTCTCTATTAGTGATTCACCCCCCCTCTTAGTAATCTAACAATTTGTATCAGAGCAGGTTCCTTTAGGAAATAGTTTAACCACTTGAAGGAGATCATGCATTATTTTGAGAATGGAGTACCATGGTTTAATGGTAAGAATGGTTTAAAGTATGAGATGTGGAGCAGAAGGACGGAAGTATTTTTATAGGCAAAGGGGCATTAATTTTAGTTATCAATCATTACAGGATATGATAGTTCAAAAAGGGAAAAGACTGCAGCCAAGAAGGAATTGAAGAAGAATAAAAAAATAGCAATGGATTTCATATGGGAAGGATTACCTAATCTAGTAAGAGAAAAGGTTGGTAAATTTTCATCATCCAAAGAACTTTGGGATAAGTTACATGACATATATTCTTCACCCATGACAGATTTAGAAAATGCCAAAGGAGATGCAGATACAAATCAAGAAGAATTATGTTCACCATGTCAAACAGATTCAGAAGATGAAGAGTACATAATCACCAGAGGTATGTTGTTTTTCTTTAATTGTGAAAAACGTGGACATCTTGAAATAGAATGCCATGAAGGAAATGAGACATAAAAACTAATTGAAAAGGAAGAGAATTATGAAGAAAAAATGATTAGTGATTTACATGAACTAAGAGAAGAAAACAAGTCACTCAAGAAAGAATTCATGAAACAAAAAGGAAGTGATCACATTTTTTAAGAAGCCCAACAGGTCATCGAAAACTTAATAACTCAGCTAGAATAAGTCACAAAGATCGAAGAAAATCTTGAATATCAAAAGCAATATTTGGAAGCCAACATAGAAACACAAAAGGAAGAAGCATAAATGAGAGAGAAGATATTGAAAGATCATGTTAAGGAAAGAATTAATGATCTAAACCAGCTTGAGGCATAGTTTTTTCAAGAAGAGAAAGGACTTGAAGAAGAAATAATCACATTGAAAATTCATCTTGAAGAAGCGAAAAGAACAAAAGAAGTCATGAAGTCTCAGATAACGAAGAAAGAAGAAGAGGTTGACAAGTTTGAAGAAGAAGTTGTCACATTGAGAAGTAAAATTGTCAAGCTCAACAAGAATGTTGAAGATACAAAAACATCCACATTGGTTATGGAGAATGAAGAGAAGCACTCTAGGTTGCTATAAAAAATGAAATAAGAAAATAAAAAGAGTTATGCAGAAGTACCCAAAGGAAGGAATCATGGTCAACCAAAATATAAGAAAAATATTGAAGATACATTTTCAAGAAGACCATCCATGTTCAAGAAACAAAGAAGCTTCAATCATAATCATGATCAGTCAAGGAAGAATTTTAGAAGGACTACACCACAAACAATATCATTCACTCCTGGGTATGCAAATTTATTTTATGGTCATTGTTTTTATTGTATTAATTTTGGACATAAGGTTGCAGTTTGTAGCGATTATAAAATAAATGCTCAAGAAAGAAGTGCCTATGTGGCCCCACGTAACATTGAATGTTACAAATGTTATAACTATGGACACATAGCTAGTGATTGTAGAAGAATGATCGATACTTCCATGAAAGAGAACATTGATATAAGATATAAGAAATTATGGATAAGAAAATACGAAGAACGGGTGAACAAAGACCAGGTCCTATAGATCACAAGATTGGAAATAAAACGAGATGAAGAAAATTCTACAAAGAAAAGAAAGTTGTCAGATGCAGAGAGGTTTGGAAAGTAACTGAAAGAAAAGAAGGACAGGTAAATAAGGAACAAGTTCAAGATATTGTAATTTCAGGCATTGTAGTGAAAGATGAATCCACAGACAGAAAGAAAGAAGTCAGAGCTCAGAGAGATGATGAATCTACCAATGAAGATGATGATAAGTACACATCAGAGCAGGAATTGTTATGAGCCATCCGGCTTAGAGACTCCCGTGTAAAATGAATATTAGATAAGGTGAGTCTATGTGATAGTTGTGACAGACCAAATAACCATCCTTCAAGCAACTTGCAGACTTTGATAAGACAGATCTAGAGCACTCAGTTAGCAAAAGTACAATCAGTTGTATTAGTGAAGACTTCATGATAGTATAGTGATAAATGGGTCATCATTATGGACAACTGTGCAGTAGAGTCTTGGACAGTATGGACAGATATGGATTTTAATAACACTTAGCATGTTTGGACAGACATATGACAGTGGACGAGAGTATGGATTCATATATAGGTTCAGAGAGTGGTTCAGAGACAAAGGAACATTATGGATGTTAATTACACATGAAATGGCTCGAACAATGCTAATGGATTCCAAATTGGCAGATATTTTTTGAACACTTGCAATGCATACAATAGTTCACATTCAAAACAGAGTAATTCTCATAAATAACAATGAAAAACCTCCCTATGAGCTATGGAAATAAATACCAACAAATGTGAATCACTTCAGAGTATTTGGAAGAACATGCTACATCAAAAGAGAAGATGGCAGAATGGGAAATTTTGACTCTTGTGTGGAAAAATGAGTACTTGTTGGTTACTCAAGTACAAGAAAAGCATATAAGTGTTACAATCTGAGATTGAACAAAGTTGTGGAAATCATCAATGTAACAATTGATGAAACATGTGGACAAGAATCAAAGGAAGAAGAAAATCAATCAGTGGAACATATTTATGAAGAAGAAGAAGAAGATGAAGAAGAACTAGAAGGGGAAAATGAAGAAGATCAGATAGAAGTAGAAGAGCAAGTTCAACCAGTGCCTCCAAAGACACCTAGAAAACGAGTACAAAAGAATAATCTTTCAAATCAAATTATCGGAAACAAAGATGTAGGAGTTGAGACTAGAATAATATTTTGTTCGCTAGAACAAATGCACCTAGCACTCTCATCTATGATTGAACCAAACAATTTTGAAGAGGCTGGAAATGATGAATTTTGGAATAAGGCCATGGATGAAGAATTGGATCAAATAGAAAAGAATGATACTTGGGAATTGGTTCCAAGACCAAATAATAAGAATGTGATTGACACAAAGGGCGTATTCAGAAATAAATTGAATGAAGATGAACATGTTACAAGGAACAAAGCTATATTGGTATGTAAATGATACGCACAGGTTGAAGGAATCGACATTGAAGAGACATTTTCCCCAGTTTCCAGAATGGAAACAATATGATTGCTTTTAGCTTATGCATGCTCCAAGAATATTAAAGTGTATCAGATAGACGTGAAATCATTTTTTATGAATGGGAAACTTGAAGAAGAAGTCTACATCGAACAACTAGAAGAATTCCAGTTGTCAGAGAACATAGATTATGTGTGCAAATTGAAGAAGGCCTTGTATAGTCTAAAATAGGCTCGTAGAGAATGGTACTCTAGACTGGATAAATATCTACAGCAAGCAAGGTTCAGAAAAGGAAGTGCAGAAAACAACCTATAAATTAAGGTAACTCAAGATAATATTTTATTAATTGAAGTTTATGTTGATGATATTATTTTTGGAAGCAATGATGACAGGTTAAGCCAGAAATTTGCAAAGGATATGCAGAATGAACTTGAAATGTAATTACTCGGAGAACTATCATTCTTTCTGGGTCTTTAGATATGTCAAAGAAACCAAGAAATTTTTATTTCTCAAACTAAGTATATCAAATAAATGCTAAAGAGGTTTGGAATCGAAGATTTCAAACTAGTTACCACTCCTATGCAAACCAGTTACAAGTTGAGAAAATATGATGATTCAAAGTCTACAGACTAGAGGAAATACAAGTCAATGATTGGTAGCTTACTATATATGACAACATTCAAAATGGATGTAATGCATGCAGTTGGATAGGTGGAATGATTTCAAGCAACACCAAAGGAATCACATGCATTAGAAGTAAAGAGGATTTTAAAATATATCAAAGGAACATAAGAGTTTGGATTATGGTATCCAAAAGGAAAGGATCTATCACATATTTTTCGCATAGATGTAGATTGGGCAGGTTGCATTAATGACCAACAAAGCACTAGTGTAGCAGCGTTCTACTTGGGTGAGTGTTTAGTATCATGGTTAAGAAAGAAACAACCATCAATATCCTTATCTATAGCCGAGATAGAGTATATTGCAGTAGTAGCATGTTGTACACGGGTTCTATGGATGAAACAAAATCTAACAGATATACAGGTTGAGTATGATGAGCCCATTCCAATCTATTGTGATAATACAAGCACCATCAGTATCTCAAAGAACCCGGTGATGCACTCCAAGATGAAGCACATTCCAATTAAGTATCACTTTCTATGGGAATAGGTTGCAGAGAAGAACATCAGAGTTGAATATGTGGGAACAAAAGAAAAAGTGGCAGACATCTTTACAAAACCGCTTCCAAGATAATACTTTGAGTATATTTTCCAGAGTCTCAGAGTAATTTCTACTCCAAAATGAATTCTTTTGAATGTGTATCTTATATGTCTTAGATTTACACGATGAAGCACCATAAAGAGGGAAGTTCAGGTTGGGAGATCAGTTTCAAGAAGAGTTCAGTTAGGGGGAGTATGCCCAAGGATAGTTCAGTTAGGGGGAGAAGCATTGGATGGAAATATACCTTTTCAATTGATGACAAAAGGGGAGAGATTTATCATATGCAGAGCATAGAGCCATGGGTCTAGAGGGAGAAATGGTCAAAAGGGGACCATGAGTGATATGACTTCAGTATTACATGACATGACTTCAATATTTCATCATGGTGTTGCCATCAATGCTAAAGGAGTATATTGTTGATTAATTGGGTTGGTTGTCATTGATTTCAACCCTTGAATATAGTCTGGTAATGAATTCTGGTAGCACAAAGGTTTGGGTAATGGACCCAAGTTTGTTTGATGTATAATGGTATGTGTTTTAATATATTTGAAGGTAAGACTATTCTATATGGATAGTACATGTCATGCCATTTCCGGTGGTATGTAGAACGTCACATAACTCCTCATGGTTAGAGAGATATGGCCAACTGAAGTTGGCGAACGCTCATGAGTCATCTAGAAGCCCCAAAAGGTCAAAGTAGTCAAAGTGGTTGCAAAGAATAAATTATTTAAATAATAAAGTGAAATGATGAGTGGTCCATACGTCAAATTGGATACAAAATAAATTATTTAAATAATAAATTTAATGGATAAATTACTAAGTGGACAAGTGGTTAGAAGTGGGTTCGTCCTAAAATAAGGAAAGTGGTTTAAGATGGTTAGAAGGTAAACCCTTGAGGAAGAAGTGAAGTGATGAGTGTACTATAAGTCAAAGTGAATAAAAAAGAAATTGTTTAAATAATAAAGTTAATGGATAAATTACTAAGTGGACAAGTGGTTAGAAGTGGGTTAGCCCTAAAATAAGGAGAGTCACTTAATATGGTTAGAAGGCAACCCCTTGAGGAAGCTACATAAAAGTATAAATAAGAGGCAAGCTACATAAAAGTATAAATAAGAGGCAAGGGTCTCTCATTTTAATTACACTTGAGAATATTGAATATCTACAAGTCAGTGAGGTAACCAAAGGTTATCCAAGCCTAATTTCATAGGGAAGGTGAAGTAAACAAGGTCGAAATTCAAGGGAGGATAAGTTCTTTTGATGATGTTTTCTAGGGTATGTTATTTACAGGTCATCTCACCATTTTTGTAATAACTCTTTTGCTAGAATGACTCAAAAAGTGAAATTGGGAGGTTGTTGAGGAAACATATCCAAGTAGTTGTGATAAAAAATTTAGCTTGTGGGTCATTGTATTTTTGGAGTTACCCTCGGTGGAATATAGGGTTTGTGGCTAGTCCTGAAACTAGTCTAAAACATGTGTTTTGGGTAAAAACGTCATAACTTATTCATAACATATCCAAATTCAGTAAGACCAAATGTATTGGTTAGAGTAAATTCCTTAGTATTTTTTTTTACCATTTTCAGATCTACACAACAAATATTTCATGCAGGGCATTCTCTACAATTGTGATCTCTAGAATAAGCCAGAATTCAACAAGGTATGTCATTTTTTTATATAAATCCTTTTTTGAGAGGTTCCAAGTAATGAAATATGGAGGAATTGCATAAAATACACTGAAGAACACTGTGTACCATTTTCATATATTTATTCATTACAGGTACATAGTTATGATTATTGCAAGTTAGGGTTGTTGACTAATCCAAAACTAGTAATGTGAGAGTAAAGTAAAATTTGATGAAAATGATAGTCTCTTGTTGAGGAAGGTTTGTAGGTATTTGATCATATACACCAAGTTTGTTATAGAGTTATGAATCATATTTGGATGATGAAATTGATGAGGGATTTTTGTTGAGGTATGTTACAGATAGAGGTTGTATAACAGTGAGGTTGTGGCACATGGTTTGATGTAATGGTTTATGGTATTGTGTTTATGGATAGAGTGATGAATTTTTAGATGAATTTTGATGGTTATATTGGTATATGGTTGAGGTACATATTGGGTACATGGTTGAGAGAAGTAGTTGATGAATTGGAACATACATTAGGTGTATATTTGATGATGTTGGTACATCCTGATGAGTCATATTTTATGTGTATTTGATGCATGATTGGTACATATTTGGTGTGTGGTTGATGCACTCGTTGGTGGTACACGTTGATGTATAGGTTGGTGTATGGTTGATGCACTTGTTTATGGTACAAGTTGATTAGAGGTTGACTTACATGTTAGTGCATGGTTGATGCACTTGTTTATGGTACAGGTTGATTACAAGTATTTTGGTACATGTCAGTGCATGGTTGATGCACTTTTTTATTATACAGGTTGATTACAGGTTTTTTGGTACAAGTTTACAGCAATATATATCACAGTGATAGTGTGACAATGGTTCCATTATTCTACTTTTATTTCAGGGTGGTTGGACGGGGAAAGGATATGTGGTTGTAGCCACCTTCTGGTTGTAACCGGAAAACATAGGGGGTGGGAGCCTCATTTTGGTTGTTGCCAAAGAATTGAGGAGTTGGAGCTTCCTTCAAGTTGTAGCCTCAAAAACTAGGGGGTTGGAGCATGCTTCTGGTTTTAGCCAGAGTATTGGGGAATTGGAGCTTCCCTCAGGTTGTAGCCTGATAAACTAGGGGGTTGGAGCCTCCTTCTAGTTGCAGCTGGAAAACAAAGGAAGTTGATTCTTCCAATGAATGTAATTATTAAATACATATAAGAAAAATCGTTCTACGGTTTTCTCCCACTTTGGGTTTCCACGTAAAAACACTGGTGTACTGTGTATGTGCATGATTGCTCATTTATTCATTGTTTATTTACTCTCCAACTATTGGATGATAATGCTACATTAATATGGCACTTTAATTTTATGGTGAAAAGGGATTATATTGCTCTATTACTGATTCACCCCCCCTCTCAGTAATCCAACAAGTTCACACATTATTTTGAATTCAATTTTTCTTGAGTGGGATTGACAACATGTATGCTAACTTGGTTCGCTCGTATTTAAGTTTGGGATGACAAACAAAGTGGTTCGGTTTGCAAATTGATATAAACCTCCATTTGTGTGAATACCCCTCTATATCTTTGTCTTTGATGTTATTTTTCTATTGGATAAACAACTCAGGCGTTGAAAAAACTATAGACATAAATAGATTCAACTATGTAGATTTCTAATATATATAATTTAAAATAATAATAATAATATTGTTTACCATATTTAATTGTTTTTTGTCTTCACATATATCAAAATCCTAAAATACATCCCTCTCGTATTTCTGCGTCGGCTTAACCATTTATTGAATGAGTTATATAACGCACTAGAGGAGACCGATAACTATGATCTAAAAAAAAAGAAAACAAAATTGATCATGTTAAGACTCTCTTATCCTGCATGAACAAAAGATGTTGTAATTTCTGACATATGTTGACTTTGATAATTTAAAAAATATATAAAATTATTTTTAAAAATTTCCAAAAAATACACAGCACAAGAAAAGCGGGTTCTCTACAAGCATACAAGTTTTTGGAACGAAATTTCATCGTTAAGGTACTCAACACCTACATGAACAAAAACATATGTTGGAAAATTAAGATACCATTGTTAGAAAAATTCAAATGTTACATAGTTATTCACAATTTCTATGAATAAAAGTTGTATATTCGGAAAGCTAATTCAATTTCCTATGTTTCATTTTCTTACACCATATTTAAATTCATTGTAAAAGTACCTTGAATGATCCCTCCAATTTAACATATTGTTGTTTTTCCAGGTTTCCATTACCACTAATGCATCATGAGACACCATCAATAGCTTGCACTCACCCATTCTATTTCATCTCAATATTTAAGTAGGTAGGATTTATTGATTTGAGCCATTAATATCAATTGTATAGTTATCCATGTCAACAATCCATTTCTCCTTGTAATCTCTACAACACATGTACATACATCATAACACATGTCACTATCTATGACCATCTAACAACAAGTTGTCTTAGGTTTTATCTACTTCAACTTTTTCTTTCATGTTGTTGAAAATTGTAGAGATTCATAACTTCGTCATTTTGCAAGCTTCTCAAAATATTTATATTGTGTCTTAGGAACTCACTCTTTGTTCTCTTCATTGGTAAAGGAATCATTCAATAACCCTAAACTATTGTTAGTATTTTCTTAGGTACTATTATCCTTATGGTTGTATAAGTTAGGGCTTAGCTCTAATATTGCATGTCCTAGTATTGAAATGTTTGTTGCTATTGCATCTAATTTCTTCCACCTTCTTTTCCTATGTTTTTGCATATGTATCTTTTTATGGGTTTTAGTGAGTCAATGGATTTTTATGGTAACAACTAAGGGTTTAGGGAGATTGCAAGATGTAGCCTACTTTAATGTTGACCACCATGTATGCTATTAGGAAGAATTACTTCCACATAAACAACTATAATTGACGACCACCATGTATGATATTAGGAAGAATTACTTCCACATAAACAACTATAATTGACAACTAAAAAAAGAACAACAAGGTTCTTGATAGCATAACTAACCTCTAAATAAAACAATTAAATAAATTAGAAATTATTATTACAACAACCCACAATATAAATTAACCAAATCTTCACCTACTCTTACATCGTATTAAAGTTATATATACTTGAACTTTTTGATATTATAGTAAAATCTTATAAAATCATTAAACAATTGGGTTTGTTTATTGTTTTAAATTATGAGATGTCAAAGATTTTTGAATGGAGATTTAAGAAGATTTTAAACATTTGGGTTTGTTTATTGTTTTAAATTATGAGATGTCAAAGATTTTTGAATGGAGATTTAAGAAGATTCTACTTTAGTTTGAAGTAATATTGTGTTTGAAGCAATAGTGTATTGTTATTAACAATTTTGTTTTGATTTATGAAATTTTTTATATATAATATTATCTATAACTATAACATTTTTAAAAACAAGTGTAGCATGTTGTGATATACTATTTTTAAAAATAATAAAAGAAATTTTATTCAAATCTATGTAAACTTATTGAGTTTTCTTTGTCTTTGAGGTTTTTCATTCTCCTCAGAGGGTGTGCAAGTGCTTTAGTCCATTCCTATAATTAAAATATGTCATTTAAAAAAAACTTAAATTTATTTTGGAGCCCAACGTTTCTGTCATATGTTGGTTTTTTGAATAGCAGTTTTTAGTGTATAGTGGAGATTGTCCTAACAAGTTTAACCGTATGCCAAATCACCTCTGCCAAAAAAAATGGATGGGAGTCTGCCCCACCAATGCCAGCAAGCTGCCCAAACAAACCTGCCACCAGATCCATTGGGTTTCTAACCCCGCAACTATCAATTAACTTACCAAAAGAATTAAAAATAGTTTCATAACTACACATTTGAAAAAATAAAAAAAGAAAATAAAAAAAAAGACTCTTATTTCATACGTCAATGGATTCATTTCACGTGACTTGGTTTATATAGAATTGATGGGTAAAGTGTCTCCATTCAATGTGTTTTGGGAGTTGTGGCTAATTCAATATGAACATATGTATGGTTTTTATTTTATATTTGTTATAAAATTATTTTATCAATAGAGTTGTACCTTATAAGAAAGTGACACTCATCTATAGTCATGTCAAAATTAATTTCAAACCTCGAATGAAGTGAAGGCTACAATAACACTATCAATTTATTGACCAATCATGGATCATAAAAATACTAATTTTGTTATATTGAAAAATAATTTGTTTTATTTGTTATGTTCAATATTAAAATTTATACACATTTTTTAAGTCAACATAAAACTAATATAAAAATCAATAATAACTCATTACTATATACTACCTATGTGCCTCCACAGTATAATAATTTATTATCATTATTCAATCTTTATTGACCACAAAAATACTTTACTTTTAAATAGCTCTTTAACGACTTGAGGTAGTACATTCAAGTTACGTTTTTCTTGTTTGAAAGCCTTTAAAGTTGTATAATTCGTCGAATCTATGAGGAGGGATAATAGTCTCCAAAGGCCCCTACTTTGCTTGCGCCAGTGTTTAGAGGATGATGAAGAATATAAGTATACGTGTGCTTTCGATAGTAATTGGTTATCAAATTCCATTTCTATTTGATGTTTTAGAAGGGGTTCTAATTTGTTATAATAATTTTTCATTTGAGTTTGTATTCATTTTTTCCTTATAAAAAAATCCATAAGAACTTTCAATTATTCCCTTTTGAATAAAAAGGTATTATTTCCATCACTCATAAATGGTTTATAATGGTTTATCTTTAACTTTATTTGTAAATTTGTAACAAATTTACAAGTTTATCTTTTTAAATGATTTTAGTTTAAATGATTTTAGTGAGTAGTGTATTGTAATTAACAGTTTTGTTTTAATTTATTAAAATTATATACTTACTATTAATTCAAATTTTAAAATAAAAATAACTTATTATAATTTAAATTAAAAATAATAATTTATTATTATAATTTAAAAAATATAAATAATAAATAAATTTA
>SNQJ01S0058274.1:30371-51629 GCA_010110895.2 Picea sitchensis | reverse complement strand
ATGACTTACCCGCTCATTCCATGCGCCATGTAGATCATCCAACACACCTCCGCGCATTTTCCTTCGATGTCAGTTTTACCATATACGCTTGAATCCACACAAATGTGTTTTTTGCATAGAATCTGGCCGACTTCTGGGCTTTATTGTTTCATGTCAAGGGATCCAGGTAGATCCTTTGAAGTTTGAGGTGATTCTCAATCTTTCTCCTCCTTCCTCACTTCACCATTTACAAAGTTTGCAAGGGAAGGCAAACTTTCTCCATCGTTTCATCCCAAACTATGTTGAGCTAACTCTTGGATTTACATGACTTCTTAAGAAAGGTTTTGAGTTCATATGGGATACCACTACCAACAAAGCTTTCAAAGCTTTGACACTTTCTTTAACACGTATCCCATTACTCTTCCCACCTAATTACAGTCGGGATTATTTCCTTTACCTCGCAGACTCGGAATATACCATCACTATGGTTCTCATCCAGGAGGATGATTCTCATGATGAACATGTCATTTATTACTTGAGTACGACTACCGAAACCAAGTATTTACATGTTGAAAAACTGGCCTTGGTAGTCATCCAAGCTGTTCAATGTTTCTGGCACTATATCCTTTTACACAAGACTATGGTGATTTCTAACTGCAACCCTATGCAACGCATTCTTACACGTCAATTTCTAGGGGGAAAATACTCCAAATGGATCGTAATACTCCAAGAGTTTGACTTAGAATTTGAACACGCTAAGTCCAAGAAATCCTTGGTGTTTTTCAAGTTGATATGTGACCTTCCCTACTCTAAGACATAAAATGTAGCAGAAGATTCATTACCTGATGAATCCCTTTTCCTGATCAGTTCTAATGACCTTTGGTATGGAGATATCATCATATATCTCTAGACCCAGAATTTTTGGCCCAATTTGTCTAGCACTGACCGTCGTCGAATACGCTATCAAGCCCGTTAGTATATTATCCTTGGTGATACTCTTTATCGTCATGGGATTGACTCCATCTTTTTACACTACCTCAAGTTTGACGAAGCCGAGAAAGCCCTGAATGACTGCCATTCTAGAGCCTGTGGTGGTCACATGTCTAGGTATGCTATTGCCCAGAAGATCTTACGAGCGGGGTATTTTTGGCCTTCTTTATTCAATGATTGTATAATTGTTGTCCAAAAATGCCATGCTTGCCAAACCTACAACAATAAAATATGATCACACCCTACTCCTCTACACCCTGTGGTCTCCGTTGGTCCTTTTGCAAAATGGGGTATCAATTTCATGACATGTCACCCTCACTCGGTCGGGGGGCATGGATACATTATTTTAGCCATAGATTATTTTACGAAATGGGCTGAGGCGATGCCAACATTCGAAAATACTAGAAGGACTGCAACATTATTTATATTCAATCACATCACTCCTCGGTTTGGTGTTCCTCAAGCTATTGTTATTAATCACGGTAGCCACTTTAGAATCTTCATGATGTTTGAACTCACTAAAAATTTGGGTCTTCACCATGAAAACTCAACACCCTATTACCCATAATCCAATGGCCAAGTTGAAGAAATAAACAAATTCCTCATTAGCATGCTTCGACGAATGATAGGGATTCACAAAATGAGTTGGCACACGATGTTGTTTTCAACATTGTGTGCTTACTGAACATCTGTTAAGTCTGCTACCAGGTTTACACCATTCCAGTTAGTCTATGGTCTAGAATTCATCTTATCGATTGAATGTGAGATACCCTCCCTAAAACTAGTCGTCAAACTTCTCCCAAACACTTCTGTCGAAGAAGAATGTCTGTTGTATCTCATGCAATTAGATGAAACCCGTCTTGATTCCACTCTAGTTATAGAAGCCCAGAAGAAATGTGTCAAAGCCCAATACAACAAGCATGTCAAGCCATGCATTTTCTCTGAAGGTGATCTGGTTCTCCTTTACAAACAAGATCGGGATATGCTAGGAGCCAGAAAATTTGAAGCTATGTGGTGAGGTCCTTATATCTTTAGATGAGTTTTGGAGAAAGGAGCTTACAAGTTGGTGGACTACGATGGTATCCCTTTGAGTGAACCCAGAAATGGGTCGTACTTAAAGAAGTACTATGCTTAAGATCACTTGTGCATGAGTGCTTGTATTTTATTGTATCATATTTTTGTGTGCTACTTTAGTATGCTTTTTCATTATTTGGTCTCTACCCTTGACCACTTATCTTATAAAGTGCTTGGTTTCCAGATGTCAAAGTCTTCGCTACCCCACATTGGCTTCACCGATGGAACTAGTCATAGTACTCAGAACCTTGCTTCTGTTGCATGGGAAATTTATGCACCTACAAATGAATTTATCATTTTACGAGGTGTGTGCCTTGGTCGTGCGACCAATAAAATTGCAGAATATAGCGTCGTCATCGAATTGTTGATTGATGCTATTTTGCTCGATATCCGCCACCTGGTTATACGACTCGATTTATAGCTAGTTGTACTATAGTTAAGTAATGTATATGATATTCGAAGTCCTACTTTATTATGGGTATATTTTTGAATTCGCCTCTTGGAACATTATTTTGATTATATCGAATATCAACAAATTCCTAGATGTCTAAATACATTGACTGATGTTTTAGCAAACTATGTGTTAGATAGAAATTTGGAACATTTATAAACCAATCACACATCACACGTATAACAAAACACAAAATAATCCTGCAGAATCCGTATATATGTATATAATGATCAAACGTTTTTACAAAATGTTTATGTCCAAGGATCAAAATCTCAAAATACGAAGCCCATAGCTTCTACAAAATAGCCGCATGGATGACGCTCATGATAACACACAACTATTTGGACTACCCTACGGAGCAGTTGACTGAGAGACTCAGACACGCCCACAGTATGGCACTAATAACGTATCAGAATCTCCCCAATAGCAATGTCTGGGATGTCCGCAGTCAACCCCTCTAAGTTCTGTTCCACTGCCGCATAGTCTTTGGCATCCCATCTCGCCACTGGAGCAGCTTCTCCTCGCCTTTGAATGGGAGACATTCCTGGAGGTTGATATGGCCCCACATCTGTGTCATCAAAAAGAAATTTTTTGATTAGTCCTTGGATAAACATAAAAACATTTCATATAATAAAATTTGCAAAAACATTTAAAAAGAACAAAATGTGTACTTCTCACCTAAGTCACCCCACTGAGCATCTTCAGGCAAGACCAAATCTGGATATCCTTGGAAATCCAAACCAGCATATGCGTAGTCATCGATCATCAGCATCTGGGGCCTCAACCAGACAAAAAATGAATCATTATACTTGATTATAGTCCCTGCTACGTGTCGATCCATGAGGTTACACCACCTCAACATCCTCGGATCTTGTGGGGCTAGTAAACCCCAATCTACCTGTAGTCGCAGCAGTGAGACACTCTCAAGGAAGAATGACACCAAAAGTGGCACGTACCCAAACTGCATCAAGTCACCCCTTCTGCATTTTTTCAGTTTCCTCTTCATACTCTGGAGAACCGCGTCCAACCAGTTGAAAACCCTAGGCTCTATGCACTCTATGGCGTATTGGAAATAGCTCTGGAGATCCATGTGTGGATCCATGCTCCTATCCATGTGTGCAATAGTGAACAAGATAGTCCGTAGGGTCAAATATTGGACCCCCCAAATGGAAACCTTACCCTTTCTTCTCTCCACCTCGGGCACACAATATTGGTGAACATACTATCTCATAGGAAGTCCATCGCCTCTACCTCCAATCAAAGTAGCATGGTATCCACGTTGTGACAATCCCTTCAGAAAATGGATATCCTTGATATCTAGTGTCATCATGTGAACTCCCACGTGAAATAATTGTTGATCCACATCCCACATGTGGACCAGGTACTCTAACAACCTGAGTTGGGCTCTCATGCTCGGAATCCTAAAAAAGTTCAAGAGCCCACATTCCTAGAGGGCAACGACTATACCTGGGTCATTCCCAACAATGGAATCATCCTCCTCATGTTCTCTTTCACTCCATTCCAACATCGTGATGGTCAACACCTGCAATAGAGCCATGAGAAGGAAGTCAACAACTTGTTTTGGACTCTTGCATAATTTTTATTGAGAAAAACCACACATTAAAATCCATTTTTCGGCCCTCCCAGGTGAACCTTTTGCACAATGTGAGATTCTTACAGGTGCCCTGAAGCCCACCTAGGAGAATATTAGATTCTTGCAGGTCCCACATGGACCACCTACGAGAATGCTTGAGCGCATGTTCCGACCTTAAAACGGACTCAAAACTCTAAAAATTGCCAATAAAAACCAAAAATAAACCATGGAAAATTTGGAGGATTAGGAGCTTACCTCATTGGCTGAAACCTTTCACCAAATGATCGCTTGTGCCTCCCACAATTGAGCAAATAAATTTGGGGGAAAATGAGGCATGTTGGACAAGTTTTTGGAAGAGTAACAATGAAATGGTAAAGGTCATTTTCGCCCATATGTTTTCACTTTTTACTATTTCTTATTGATTTTTTATATTATTTTTATTTCTTTGCTTATAAAACATAATGCCCTAATAGCCTTGTGAGTATGGTTTTTCGTAGATATAGCAACTTCGAAGTCCGGATGAGGGGGTACGGGTGTTTTTTCTTTTTTGTCGCATCTACGACTACTTTTTTACTGTTTTTGTAGGAAAAAACTCAAGCTCAGTCTTCGTTCTTTCTTGCGCTCGAAAATATATGAGAACGTAACAGAGTATAATTTTTCTTGCCTTTTCATACTCATCATGGTAACACAAAAACGATGAACGTAAGGGAGTATCCTTTAGGCTCTTTTCACGCTCCATAAAAATGAAAATATTGCCAAGCGATCTTGTTCTTTTCACGCTCGTTAAAGTATTTGAAGAAAATGTTCGACGGGCTATAGTTTATCACTTTTTCAGTCTCGTCGAATGTATTTATGAAAAAGGAACTGGGAGAGTTTTCTTTAAGTGTTTTTCAGACTCTCAAAACATGAAAAACTCCTAATTTTTCTATCCTTGGACTTGTTAAACAATCATTGAAAGACCCATAATGGGACTGAACCACATTTTCTTAGGGTTCGTTAAATATACTCCGAGGGACTCATCCGAAGGATGAGCTTACATTGACAAGAATATGTTATCCTCCTCAAGCTTGTGTAAAAATAAAGAGGTACTCACCAGAGATGGTGGGGAAAATTTTGGGAAAGGGATATGTTTTTGTATTTGTGTTAATGGCAGTAAGTGTCACTCTTGAACATGACACCCCCTATTCGTCATTTGAATCTGGGTTGGGAAATCCATTTGTCTCTTGTTCGATTTACTACAAGGTCATATCTTGGGTCGTCTTTGATTCAGTGCTGCCAAGTCCTTGGTTGTGTCGTTCATATGTTTAAGAGAAGTTCAAACAAGCCCTCTATTGAGTTGGCCATATGCAGTTGTCCATTCTTACTATGTTGGCCTTCCCTATGTCCATTTCAACCCATGTTCATACTTTGATTCACCTTCAAAATCTGTTACTTATTTCATTTCATTGATGGGGGATACATCAAGGACCTCCTGTGACGATTATTTTTCCATGGACTCCAGCCCATCATCCGGGAATGAGACTTAGAAATCATTTAGTACCTTGGAACCTGCATGACTTAATGGTAGGTCTCTTCTCTTTCGACAGGGGTTTTACATCATTGATCCCCGATCGAGAGATTTCATCGAGTGCTCGACTTCATCTCATTCATTCACATTCATTCGGATTGTACTTTGGTACCTTGGGAGTCACTGACATCAATGGTGATTTCCCTTGCACTTGTTAACGTATTCATAAATGATCGGTGATCAAGTGGTTTCTACCATGTTCGACTTCATCACATGTAATCACATGGCTAGATTCATACTTTCAGGTGACGGGATTGAAGACCCTAGATCTCATCCTTTTGATCCAGGCTGCGATGGAGTATGTATGGGTTGTATCGGCACATATATCCACTTTGTATGTCGCATGGCTATGTCTTAATTCAAGTCCTCTCACATACATCCACAGTGTATTCCTGGTGGTTATGTAGCATTTTTGATGACATGGATCCATGGTGTATGATTGGTGGCCATGACCTACATTTATGATTCCATTCATTTGTGATCTGAGCATGGGAATGCCTACCTCGGGACTGGTATTATATTCTACAGATGCTTGGTTGTTTACAGGTTTCTGATTAGGTGTGCTCCTTGTTTCTAACACACACACACAGTTTACAAAGTATTTCAGTTGTCACAAGTTTCGGCCTCATACTTTGGGGGGAATTCTATTACACATTATTTTGATCACCCTAGTGATGTCTCTACAGTGATGTATTCATGCTCCCATAAGGACTTTTTGCCTGAGAAAAGTGACTGTTGTCTTCTTCCAAAAAACACATTTTTAAGATGAGTTTGTAGGCTGCCTATGCTATAGGGTGAAAAAATCCTCCATTCTCGCAGGAAACCCATACTTGGTGTGCGAATTGTTTGCAGTCTGATCTATAGGTAGGGTGCGAACTTATTTTTAAGCTTGGAAAAGAGAAGAGGTCATGAAGGTTCTAGAAGGGAATCTTCTAGAAAATGAGTTGGCATCTGCATGGTTTCCATTCTAATAACTTCTTAGATTTGGTGGGATCATTCTCATCCATTTAACCATCTCTCCTTCTCCTATATATTAAAAGGTTTCTCATGGAAAAGGTTAAGCAAGATTGAATGAGGAATTGGTGAAAGAATTATGTGAATAACTCTGCTTGGATGGAAGATTGAAGACTCTATTTGGTCTATCAAGTTGTATTGGATCTTCTTCATGTAAATATAGAGAAAGGGTGTGTGTTGGAACCAAGGGTCACTGAAAGGAAGATTGTGACATCAAGGTGATCTGGTTGTATCTTCTACTTTCATTTAATATAATACAGTGGCATGTCCCTTTCCCATAAAATCACTCTTATTTTATTGCATAACTCCTTGATCATATGCATAGGTTGACATTGAATATACTTTGATATCTTCACTTTGGTTGGTTTGTGTTGTCTTGGACCTTATTTCACAAGAGCGTCGGAGTGAAGCAGGAATAACAAAGACATAAGGAAGTGATATAAAGGTATGTCACTCATTCCTTCTGGGTAGTAGATTCAATGAATGCAACTTAGAGAAAGAGTCGTGTCCTATCATGTTTTGTTCTAGATCCAGGTGGATCTAGGGAGATCTGTTAGTGTATGTACCTACTGATTTATCCGATAACAAGGTCTTAGGTACAATGTGTAGTTCTAAGTCTGTGATGCATTGTTGTAGCTACTGGATCACTTCTTCAAGTTGCGCTACTTGCTTCATGACTTGATCCTATGCCTTTACTTCTATGAAAGTCACAAAGTGAAATGCTCTGTTGACCGCTTCCTTCACTTCAAGTTGCTTGGTAAGCAATTGTTCCTTGCCTTGTTGCAACTGTGCCTTTTCTTCATCGAACTTTGCTTGGAGAGCACTCTTTTCCTATTTGGTAGCTCAGTGTTGTTCTACAAGTACTCCATGTACTTTTACCAAAGCCTGGGTGGATTGCGTTGTTTCCTCTTGTGCTCATCAAAGGCGAGCTTCGACTATATCTACGAGCTGGTGGAGTTGGGTTGGCTCATCTCCTAGTTCTGGTGTTCCTAATGACAAAGGCATAGTGGAGACTACACGGCTGGACTGTAGTGCTTGCTGAACCCCTCAGAGATCAACCTCAATTCTATTGTACATATCCTCCTACTTAGCTTCTTTCTTCTCTACTATCTCCAGTGAATCATCATTCAGGCCTACTATGATGAAATTGAAATCATCAGAGGTGAAGATGGTCTTCATCTTAGTTATAGGGGCTTTTGATCTATTTCGGGTGTTTGAGAACATAGTTATTCCAACAGAGGATGAAAACCTTCAGTAACCATTCACATAACCAGATCAAATATCAACACACCGATGTCTTCACATGGTAAAACCCCTAAGGTAAAACATCCACGGCCCCAACCAATGCGACCACTTGGAGCAGTTTATTAATGCAAAGAAAAATCTTACAGATATATTTTACAAGAGAGTTTCTCACAATTGATCATCGACAAATGACGCTCCATGCTATTTAAATAGAGATCATGGACCAATCGATTGTTAAGCCATGGATCAATGGTCGCTAAGATTGAGGAGAGTATGAACCGTCAGATCACTCCATGTCAGGGACATATCATGACCGTCGAATTTCCTAACTACAAATACATACTAATGCATACTAAAGAAACACACTAAGAAACACACTTTTACCTAACGACATATTAGACCAAGTAGATCTTAACTAACTTCTAAGTGTCTAAATATTCTAACATCCCCCCTTAAGAACAACTTGGGATAGGATTGAAGGATTTACAATAGTGACACAATAGGATAAGGAAGGAGGCATTAGAGCCTATCCCCCCTTAATGACAACTTCCTGAACTCCTAACATAGATTGAAGTTTAGAAAACTTCACTTCTGTAAGAGACTTTTTGAAAATGTTTGCAACTTGATCTTCTATAGGGAAAAAGATCACTTCAAAAACTTGATCATGAATTAGCTTTCTGATGAAGTGCATGTGTAGCTCGATGTGTTTTCTACACTGATGTTGAACTAGGTCTTTGGTGAGCTTGATGGCACTCTAATTGTCACACCAAAGGCTGGTCGGATGTTGGTGCTGGAATCCAAACTCTGAAAGGATCTTTCGAAGCCACAAGACTTCCTGACTTGCATTTATCGTTGCTCGATACTCTGCTTCTGCTGAAGAAAGTACAATAGCATGTTGTTTCTTACAGGCCCAAGTGATAGGTCTTGAACCAAGGTTGAAAACATCACCTGCAGTAGACTTCCAATCATCAGGGTCGTCGACCCAATCTGAATCAGTGAAACCAACCAATAAAAGAGTCCCCCCTGAACTGTAATGTATCCCGAACTGAACTGTACCACAGACATAGTGAAGTATAATTTTATTTGCTTTACAATGGATTTCATGGGGTGTTTTCATATATCATGCAACAGGACCAACAACAAAGGAAATATCAAGACGGGTATGAGTCAAGTATAAGAGGCTATCAACTAACTAACAATACAAGGTGGCATCAACTTCAGGAGAAGTACAGGTGGAAGTAATATTGACTTCAGACTGGAAGGGAGAAGGGGTTGGTTTACAATCATCCATGTGAAAGAGACAAAGAAGTTCATAAGCATACTTAGACTAGGAAAGAAAAATTCCTTCATTGGTTAGCAAAACTTGGAGGCCAAGGAAATAGTGCAAAAAGCGTAAGTCGGTCATTTCAAATTTCCTCTTAAGGATGGTTTTCACATGGTTTAAAATTTTTGGGTCACTACCAGTAAGGATAAGGTCATCAACATAAAGTACAAGGATTATGAGATGGATTCCTACTTTCTTGGTATAGACATTAGGATCAGAATGACATCTATAGAATCCAATGGCAATAAGAAAGTTGTCCATTTTGGCATACCAAGCTCGGGGAGCTTGCTTGAGACCATAAAGAGATTTCATGAGGCGACAAACAAGGCTAGAGTCATTCTAGACATAGCCATGAGGTTGTTCCATGTATATTTCTTCTTTCAAATCGCCATGAAATAAGGCATATTTAACATCCATCTGATGGACCTCCCATTTATGTGAGGTGGCAAGGGTAAGAACAAGGAATATGGAATTCATTTTGGCTACAAGGGAAAAGGTTTCATTATAGTCAATTCCTTCAACTTGGGAAAATCCTTACAAGGAAAAGGTTTCAATATAGTCAATTCTTCAACTTGGGAAAATACTTTAGAAACTAACCGAGCCTTATGTCTTCACTTCCACCGTGATGTTCTTAGTTATGTAGACCCATTTACATCTGAAAAGTTTTCTTCCTTTTGGAAGAGGTACAAGATCCCAAGTATCATTTTCCATTAAAACAATACTCTTCATTCATTATTATATTGGGTAACTAGATGACCTCAAGTTTCAAGAAATGTTTTTGGATCACGAGTCTCCTAAACTTGATCTAAAAGAGAAGAGGCTTGTTGGAACTATGAATGTGTTCGACACCGACCGGTTGGATCACCGACAAGACCACTAACCGCTCTTGTGTTGAGCGCATCCATCTAGGAAGAAATGGAACTAGTGTTATCTGTGCCCAGCTGGACCATCTTGAGGAAGGTGAGCAGGTGAAGGGGGATTTTCATCCTCACTATCATCATCCTAAGAAACCGTGATCATAAGAAGGCATAAATGTTGAATATGGCTTGCAGGACAAAGAAGGAACAATCCATCGAATTAGGGCTCATAGGCTGAAGAAGGCACACTTGTCTAATTAGGCTCGCAAGCCAAGAGATTTTCATCACATTCAACATCTCTTCTAATAATAATTTCATTACAATGTGATTGAAGAAGTCCTCAGAACCTTGACATCTTCAAAATAACCAACAAATATACACTTCTCACTTCTTAGGTCGCAATGCTTTTCTCAACAAAATGTGAGCCCATGCTATAATCGCCAAATGCCACGTGGAAGTGACTTACATCCGGTTTAATTTTAGCCCAATCTTCGGTGTTATATTTTAAGAGCCTTGGTGGGAGTTTGATTTACTATGTAATTTTCACAAAGCTAATGGATTCCATATACTTTAGACTTAATCCCTTTAGATTGGATCATACAATTAGCCATTTCTTTAATGTGCGCTCTTCTCTCAACACCATTTTGTTGTGGTGTATATGGAATAATATATTGCATTTGATTCCCCTGTAATGAAGTAACTTGTAAAATTATTGTTCATACATTCACTTCCATTATCTGCTCTTAACCTTTGAATTTGATGTCCATATTTTTCTACAAGGGCCTTATAGGCCAAAACTTGTCAAAACTTCGCCTTAAGTTTTAAGAAGTAAAACCTGCACGTCTGAAAGTCATCAATGAAAGTTAAGAAATACTTTCACCCGTGAAAGGAAGAAGAAAGGTAACAAATCATTGTGAACAAGATGCAAGGAAGAGGAGGCTCTCCTCTCCTTCCCCTTTTCAAACTTCTCTTAAGGATGTTTGCCAAGAACACAACCACACAAACACCATCTCTACATGAAATGCATGAAGACCAACCACCATATGTTGATTACATAGTTGTTTCCATGAGCGATAGTTTATAAGGACCAAACCACCATGCCAAAGTTTTCAAGTCATCACATGAGCAACAAGAATCATGGAAAAGATGATCACCCAAAGTTTTCAAATTTTGTACAATCCAGTAATATCATCAACAATTCCACGGTAAGAACATGCTTAGGATCTTTAGATCCTTGATTACAACTTGCGGAGGTGAAAACTCACGGTTTTACCTTCACCCGAATGAATGATTTGATACACCGATAGAAGGTTACAAGAAAGACTTTTCCAGAACATAATACATTATTGAAATGACCATTTTCTACCTGAACTCCGCATACTCAACACTAAGAGATCTATCACTCAACAAATATCTCTTCTTGGTGTTACATTCATTTAGAGTGGAAAATATGGCTCTATCCTTAGCCATATGATAAGATGCTCCAGAATCAATAAGCCACTCATCAGAAGTAGAAGTAGAAGTAGAATTTGAATTGAAGGAGAAACCAAAAGCAGAAAGTACATGTCCATGAGAAGAAGAAGAAGAAGTAGAATCAATACGGATGTTGTGCTTCTTCATCGCTGCTTCTAAAACTGCCATCTTCTTGAAACATTTGGACTCATCATGACCATATTTATCACACAAGTTGCAATGTCGGTTAGTATTCTTATTTTTATATTTTTCTCCTTTATCACCATTAGGAACTGAAGCTGTCTAAGTGGGTTTGGGACCCTTATGTTGTTTGTTATTGTAGCGAGGATGTTGCTTCTTGGGAAACTTGGGTTTATCTTTTTGTTGGGCAACTAAGGCTTTGTTGGAGGTACCTGCAGTGTTGATCACTCCAAGTTGTACAAGATTATATTCCTCTCTAATCAAAGAAGCACAAAAGGACTCAAGAGTGGGCTTTTCATAAGCTTTCCCTAGAGCCTTTCTCATGGCATAAAAGGTAGATACAAACACAGAATATGCACTACCTAGCTTAGAAAGAATTAGATAGATGCAACGCTCTTCCTTCATTTTTATCTTACATTCTTCACATAAAATTCTAAGGGTTTTAAACTTAGATAAATAGCCTCCAAGGCAAGAAAAATCACTTTGACTCAAGTTCAGTATTTGATTTTCTAACTGTTCTGCTCGAATAATATTTAGTTTACCAAACACAGATTCAATCTTGTCCCAATCTTCTTCGAGGTCATCAATTTCTTGAAGGTGGTACCTTAAATCAAGAGAGATGGAAATTCTGATTAGTCCTAATTCTTCTTCATTCCTATTATCCCACTTGGATTTCTTATCAACATCAGTGGGTTCTTTTTCCTTTCCCAAGGTAATCCGATACAAGCCTTTACTTCTTAATAAATCTTCCATATGAGATTTTCATTGGAGGTAGTTGTTGTTGGTAAGCAAGACAATACTTGTAGAATCCATTTTAAATATGCAGATAATATGGATTCAAAAACTGAAACTAATGATTTGAATGGAAAGAGCTCGAAAAGTTATGCGGTTTAAAAAAAACGGCACTGAAAACGGACTTCCGATGTTAGAGTTATGCCATTTTTTAAAAAGACACAATTGGTAACCAAATGACCACGTGATTGTGTAAGTTGCTTTATGAAGTGACCCACTTTTATAAAGAGAAGTGGGGATCACTTTTACAATGAAATTACTTTATAACAAAAAAATTGCATGCAAAATAAATAACTCTAAAATAAAATATTAAAGCTACTTATAGTGATTCATTTTTATACTTGAAGTGAAATACACTTTACAATTTTACCAAGAACTTTTTCAAAAAAAAGTAACAAAAGAGACACTTGAACTCAAGACCTCTTACTTAATAAGGTAGATTTTAACCAAATGATCTAGCAAAACACATTTTAATGTTCATAAGGAGGATTAGGGTTGTTGTTGTTGTTGTTGTTGAAGACGGCCTTGGAGAGCATGCTAAAAAAAAACTATTTTCACACAAGAAAAAAAAAATGCTTCTCGATGACAACAAGGGTTAGATCTCGGTTAGCTTACTTGGAAGATGCACCTTTTCCTATCTGTTTCTGACTTGCCAAGATCACACAGGGTCCGGGGAAAAGAGAATATGCATATCTAAAAGAGTAGCAACCCGAAAATAAAAAATACAAACTGAAATAAAATCAAAATAAAACTTTGTAGAAATTTAAAAAATGTGTATTCAAGCTTTATACTTCCGGATCTGACTGTAATGGTCGTATCTTGGGAAAACATAAACCTTTTCGAGTGAAACAAAAAGTGTTCCTAAATGAAATGAGTGCTTCGAACGCAATGGAACAGTCCTATCATCCCATAAATGTATGGAAATGCTAGAAAATGGAGATGAGGAAACTCGACTTCACGATCTCGATCTACAACAAGAGTGGGTCTTCAAACATGATCTGATACCATGTTTGAAAACAAAGGTATTCCAATAGAGGATGAAAACCTTCAGTAACCACTCAAATAACTATATCAAAGATCAACACATCGATGTTTTCACGTGGTAAAACCCCTACGGGGAAACATCCACGGCCCCAGCTAACGCAACCACTTGGAGCAGTTTATTAATGCAAAGAAAAAGATTACATAGAGATTTTACAAGAGAGTTTCTCACAATCGATCATCAGCAAATGACCCTCCATGATCCTTAAATAGATATCATGGACCAATCGAGTGTTAAGCCATGGATCAATGGTCATTAAGATCGAGGAGAGTATGAACCATCGGATCACTCTATGTCGGGAACAGATCGTGACCATTGGATTTCCTAATTACAAATGCATACTAAATAAACACACTAAGAAACACACTTTTACCTAACAACATATTATACCAAGTATATCTTAACTAACTCCTAAGTGTCTAAATATCCTAACACTGGGCGGAACGTTTCAGGGGGTAAACCTTCCTTTTCTTCGAGGGGTCCTCCTTGTCTTTAGGCAGTGTTACTTCACCTTTCCTTTGTTCAGCTTCTATGACATCTATCTCTTCGCCATCACCTCCTTGATCTAGTGACATGGAAGTAGTCTTCACTGAGGTATTGATTAAATCTTGTACTTCATCAGTCTTCTTTTTTTTGCTAGGTCTGGGTGTATCCTGCGCAGCTTCTGGGTTGTCGATGTCAGATATCTCCATAGGGTTGGCTGGAATAAGGAGGCTAGCGGACCATTCCCTAGTAATCTCCTCTAATTCCTCCTCCATCATCTTGTAATAGTACTAAAGTTGTTTCTTTTTCTCGTCGGCTCATGCTATGATATAAATTAAATGTTGATCAGCGTTGAACTTCATCAAGGGCCTGAATCGATGTATAGAGTTCAGTGTCATGCGAGGCTCGGATTGGATGTCTATCTTCAACTGATTCTAGTATTATGGAACATGACATTTGACTGCCATTTCTTATTCATGTCACTTGAGTACCACAATGTACTGAACTCCGTGGCCAATGGTTCAAATGGCTCTATGTCCGGGAAGGTCGCACCTTCCAACATCTCCTAGGCAATGAAAGGGATCAGGATCAATAGCCAGCTGAAATGAAATTCATACCCTTGATCATGGGCTTCTCTGGAATCGATTTCTAATTGTTTCACCAAGGAATTCACCCAATTCATTTGTAGGCCCTTCGCGTACTTACCTGCGAGGTCGACTACAAAACCAGTTACTTATGTGGGTCGATTCTTGTGTATTAACTTCCCTACAATCATATGACAAGTGAGGCACACTGTGATATTATGAATAGAGGCTATCTTGTAGCCTCGTGTGCCCTTCTCAACATCATCATAGGTGTCCTTGATCCTTTTTGAAAGAGCGTGGTCCATGGATTTTCTAGGATAGAAGTCTTGTGGGTCGGGTCCTTGCATACTCAAACTCGTGATCTGATTGATCAAGGTCGGATCAACTATGATACGACGGTTTAGCCACAAATATCCTCCATGGTAACAAGACAGCAACAACTTGACACATGCATTTACCTCTTGGTGTCTTTCAAAGTCAGGTATTTTCATGACGTTGAGTAGGGTGGATTGCGCAAGGTTATGGGTCCATGCTTGGGGAATTACCTTTGATTTTTTCCCTTTTGTTCTAGTCAGATACTTATGTGGGGCTAACATGTTGTAGACTTTGCGATCTCTGAGGTTGAAGTTGCTAAACTTTAACACTACGATCTTATCTTGGTCTGCTCGCGCAACGCGTATCCCCTTCGGGAGGTACACAGTGAGCAAGGTGTACTCAAAATCTCTAGGTATGCTGTCATGGTTTACAAAACTACTTAAAGGTGGTATATAGGTGGGTAATATAGTTGGGACCAATTTAGCATTCACTACGTCATCCCTGTGCTTAGTTTTCTTCTCATCTGACGGTCGGGATGGTCTTGCTCCACGAGAAGTGGATGGAGAGGCTGGCAGTTCTCTCGTGGATGATGCTTGTATACCTGTAGACATCGACATGACTCTTTCAGTCATGAGGTCTATCAAAAATTCCTCAACAACTTTTTTTGTAGTTCTCAACTCATCCAACATACACGCTCGGGGTTAAAAATCTCGGGTTTAGGGGGGTATCTTAGACACAGTAACAAGATAGAGAGAAGAAGCATGATGATCAATGTATAAACTCAACTTAGTCTGTGGGATCAAATTCTCAATTGGAAAAAGTGTTCTTGTTATCCACAATTTTGGTCATCGTGATAATATTATAATGATGTTATGATGATGGAAAATCAAGCTCTTCACTAAGAATACTTTCCTGAGAAAAGTTGCACTTGTCTGCTTCCAGAAACTATATTTTTCAAGGAGTTCGCAGGCTACCTATATACTTGCCTGCGAGAATGCCTGATTCTCGCAGGCTGCATTAAGATAGGGTGTGAATGGTTCACACTGTAATAACTTCCAGGGCGTGAACATCTTCTTAAAGAGGAAAAATATGAATTTCTCGAGCCTTCTAGAAGAGAATCTTCGAGAAGAATGAGTTGGCTAACGAATGGTTATCTAAGGGTTGGCATTCCAGATATCTTGGGATCATTTTCTATCCAAGTAACTAAATTATCTTCTCCTATATATTGAGGATATTGCTCATGAAAAAGTTAGAAGCAAGATAGCAAGAGATTGATTGGAGAATTTTCGAAAGCCTGTGTGAAGGACTGATGCTACAACAGCTAGAGACACCAGCAAGGTCATCACAAGTAGTTGATTTTCTTCATGCATGAGCAAGTGTGTGTGTCAGAACTAGGAGCCATCGAAAGGAGACCTATGACATCAAGGCTCAGGTTGTAAGTTTCACTTTCAATTAATTCAATACATTAATATGTCCCTTTCCCATAAAGATGATGTCACTTTATTACATAACTCCTTGATCATATGTATAGACTAGGTATTGAATATATTAATCTGCCTTTACTTCGATTGGTTTGTGCTGTTGTGATCTAAATGGTGCAAGAACATTGGAGAAAAGCTTGGAACAACAGAGACCTAAGGAAAGCGTTCATAAGGTATGTCCATAATCCTTATCTCTCAGTTCATTCAATAGGCTAGATTTAGGGAAAGTGTATTATTTTGTCATGTTTTGTTCTAGATCCAGGTGGATCTAGGGAGATCGGTTCGTGTCCACACTTATGGATTAATCCTGAAACACTTGTATACCTGTAGACATCGACATGACTCTTTCAGTCATGAGGTCTATCAAAAATTCCTCAACAACTTTTTTTGTAGTGCTCAACTCATCCAACATACACGCTCGGGGTTAAAAATCTCCGGTTCAGGGGGTATCTTAGACACAGTAAAAAGATAGAGAGAAGAAGCACGATGATCACTATATAAACTCAACTTAGTCTGTGGGATCAAATTCTCAATTGGAAAAAGTGTTCTTGGTGCATGGCGTAGTGGAATAAATAGGTAACTCAGCAACGGGTTGCTTGCAACAAGTATGAGGCCTTCATTAACTCGGTTTTGTCCATTATGGCATAGTCCCAACGATCGTATGGTGAGTTCGATGGCCATAAATGGATTTCTATCCATTCAGAGCATTTATCTAATGGTTATTATGTCCCCAATGGCTATATTCCTTCATCATGGCGAAGTGCCATGTGTCATTATTCTGATATCCTAGCGAAGCTCCAATTTTTCAATTTTTTCTTCGGCGAGGTTCCCTCTGGAGCCTTCTGCAACTTATCAATATTGGCTCTCTTCTTACTTAACCTTCTAGCCTTCTTTCCAGTGAGCTTCGTCTTGGTATTCCTTTTTCCATTCTAATATTTTTCTTCTTTTGACCTAGTCACTTTGCGTTGTTGAGATTCTTCCCTAGGGTTCCAGGATAATGCTTCTTCTTTTTCTGGGACAGGTACTTCAATATTCTATGGGTCCTCTAGTGTTCTTGCAACTTCGACATCCAGGTCTCTAGTGTTAAATAGCTTCGATCTCTTCTCTTGTTCTTCAATCAAGTATGTGATCCTTCTAGTCATGAAATCTTTTAACTCTTGTTTATTTTGTTCCAAAACTTCTTCTTCTTCCTTTCATTTGGCTCGATCTCTATTGATCCAAGGTTTTTCTAGTAACATGGTAAATGGGGCATTGTTCTCGATAAATTTAATAATCTCAAAATCTTCTTTTGTCGAAGTTCCATTAACAGTCATATGTATCTGAGTGAGCCTTCCACATAGGTTTATAATCTTTCCTCTGAATAACCTTATTCCTCTTAATGAAGGGATCATAGTAGGCTTCCCTATAGCTTCCCAAGTTCTCTCTGTCATGATATTCACCTGTGCTTCCTTATCTAGAACATAGTCAATGTTGACGTCTCCTATTCTTTCTTCAATGCATTCTTTTTCCTTGAATATCTCTGATAATCTGACATGTCGGTGGTCATTCATGGTTTCTTTCATTTGTAGCAACACTTTCTCTGATTCTTACAGGGGTTATGTTATTTCTAGATATGACTTAGAGTTTTCTTGATTCAGATTCATTCCTTCCAGCTTAGCAATCATTTTAGGGAAATTCAACACTTCATGGTCCATATCTTTACAACAAAGACAACTAGGTATTTTCCCAAGGAATTCCTTAGCAAGATGTCCCAGTTTTCTGCAACTGTAACAGAGGGTTAATCTTGTCTTTCATTTAAGTGATCCCCAACCTTTCATGTACTATACGCTAGGCTCATAGGAGCTAACCTGCAAAAAGTTCTTTCTAGGATCCTGCATCCATTTGTTAGTCCAAACATTCTTTCTATGCATAGGTATAACATATCTTTCACTATTCTTATCAGATCTACTCATATCAAACCTTCTTTAATCTATTAGTACCCTAGTTTTCAAGCTAGGATAGAATCTATCAAACATAACTAGATTCATACTTTTGAAACAAAAATTTCCACTAATCTTACTTTTACAAAGCACAAAGCCTTCAGATCTATAACTTTTCATTATTCTTACCTTTATAAGAGCACATAGCTTTCAGATCTTACCTCTTTTCTTCATATCTTACCTCTTTTGTTGGTAAATAGCTCCTTAGTTCAAGTAGAATGTTGTGTACCAGAACAACAGATCTATGCACAGATATTTCATAATCTTGGGTGAAATATTTGCACAAAGATTCTTCTTTCTTAGTTCCCAGCAATCACAGTTTTAGGTTTGATACTACGCACCTCAGTAGTATATATATGCATAGAACTTCTCTTTAGTTCCCAACAAACATAGTTCTAGGTCCGGGCAATGGAACCATTTGTTGGCATGGGGGTAGACCCGGGGTTCAACGCTACAACAATGCACCAAAAAAACTCTAACTACCAACCCTTTCGGCAACACCTGTGAAGAAGATGAAGTCTCACTCGAGGTAGAGGTAGGGGTGGTTGTAGGACTCAAGTGTCTGCAACCTTAGCTGGGATGTAGATCTATGATTATAATACTTAACAGAGCACATAGCATCAACAGTTCATCAATATTCAACCAATAAATATTGCGTAGATAGGACAGAGCATCGCATCATTCACTCAAATCTATATTACTTAAGCACTTTATCATAAATAGACAGGTTATATCTAGTAGATAAATCACTAAGCACCTTCATATAGATCAGATCTAACATTTTTACACATCATTAGCACAAAGCAGAAGAAGATTTATCTATCTCTATCAAAGCACTTAGCAAGAGAAGTTATAAACACATCAAGACAAGCACAAAATGGAACAACAGAGTGTTTACATGGTTCACCCCCACCCTAGGGCTACGCCCACCAACTCTTCTTCTTTATTATCTTCAGTCAATCAGTTACAAGAACAGAGCCTCAAAACCCTACTTCACCTAGGACAGGAGATCTACACATCTCGCTAGTCCTCCTTCCTTGCGTTACAGCGAAAAGCACTTCACAGCCTCTAACAATACCTTGCACCTAGATCTATAAGTCTTTCCTAGTATGCATAGAGCATATACAAACCATACTTGCACTTAGCACTTAGATTATTAACTTTACATCACATAAATCGTCTCCCCCTTCTCTATATTGCCTAGACATCTATATATACATTACAAAATAGGCCTAAACATGGGTAAACCCATGGGCTAAAATCCCATGCCCGTTACATAATCCAAAAAACCTAAAAAAGACCCAAAAAAGGGGTTGAGATCCGTGATCTTTGCTTTGTCTTACGCTCCTCCTTCGACAGGCTACCGAAGTCTAAAAATAGGTCAAACTTGACGAGATCCCTCAAAACTTGGTCAAGGGCCAACTTTTATGTCATCGTAGTAATAGACTATTTCACAAAGTGGGTCAAGGCTATGCCAACATTTAACAATGACGACGAAACAACAACTCTCTTCATTTTTAACCAAATAGTACCAAGGTTCAACATCTCGAAGGAGATTGTCACTGACCATGGCAGTCACTTCCAGAACAAAATGATGTCTGAGTTAACATCAAAGCTTGGGTTGAGGAAAGAAAATTCATCACCCTACTACCCATAAGTGAATGTTCAGGTGGAAGCTGTGAATAAGTCCCTCAAGACTATTCAACAGCGAACGATCAATTCTGCCAAGTCAAATTAGCATTTGATGTTGTACTCTACGTTATGGGCCTACCAAACGTCTGTAAATACTGCCACCAGTTTCTCACCTTTTCAACTCGTTTATGGGTTGGAAGCAGTCTTTCCTATAGATTGCCAGATACTATCTTTAAAGTTGGCAGTAGAGTTATTTCCAAACACTTCACCGCTTGAGGAATGCCTATTATATCTTGAGCAGCTCGATGAGAAATGTCATGATACAGCCTTGGCTAACAGGGCTCACAAGAAATTAGTCAAGTGTCAATATGATCGATCTGTTCATCCTCATATTTTCTTCGAAGGATACCTTGCTCTGGTCTACGAACAAGATAATGATCCCCTGGGGGCAGGAAAGTTCAAACCCATGTGGTTCAAACCTTTCATTATGAAAGAAGTCTTAAAGAAGGATGTTTATCGTCCAATTGACTTTGAGGGAAATGCTTTGGCAGAGCCTAGAAATGGGCTCTACCTCAAGAAGTATTACTCATAAGTTGGTTGCTTAGGTGACTTCTTATACATATGTATAGATCTTATATAGTTAGTTTTTGTCTTCTTTTTTTATGGACATGTCGTTATTTATGTCATCTTTTTCACCATGGAAGATGTCAAGTGAATCAAAGGTGTTCTTTGGTTTTACGGACGATGCTAGATGACACACTTGGAGGCTTTCTTCTGCAGCTTGGGTGATCTTCATTCCTCAAGGTCAGTTGCTATCTTTTGGAGGTATCTCTCCAGGTGATGCTACAAACAATATCGCCAAATACAACGTAGTGATAGAGTTTCTTCATGATGCTTTATCACATGGTATATCTCACCTCCGGGTCTACTTAGATGCTCAGTTGGTTGTGTCCCAGTTAAATGAAGTTTACCACATTTATGATCCTACTTTACACTGACATTTCCTTAGGATACGTCTCTTAGAACGCTTCTTTGATTACATTACGTATATCCATGTTCCTGGGAGATTAAATCAAATGAAAGATACTCTAGCTAATCAAGTATTAGATTGGCATATTTCTCACACATAAAAATAAGCACACACATACACATATACATAAATTTGTAAAAATGTGATCCATAAGACATATAAAAATATGTAA
>SNQJ01S0058273.1:152548-174256 GCA_010110895.2 Picea sitchensis | reverse complement strand
TAGAGGCACGCGTGAGAAATTACAAGAGAGTGGGAGTTATCCATTGTGGCTCTGGACTGCGAATGATCTAAGATAGTCATAGGATAGTCTTAAAGTAGACATGTAGTCAAGGGGAACCCTAAGAACCCTCTGAGTTAAATAGATTTTTTGTAAGCCCAAATGAGGCTGGTTGCATATGGTTGTAAGCTGGTTGCATGTAGATGTAAGTTGATTGTAGATAGTTGCAAGTAGATGCCAGTTCATAAGAGAATTCTAAGTTTTACAGTTTTTGTTTTGATTTACGGTTGTAATTGTTTTCTCTTTTGAATAGAATAGAGGAAAATTGATCCAATGTGTGGTGTGGATAATGTTTGCAATTATTTGTTGTTATTCTTTCATGAGTGAATGCGTGATTTCCATTGTGAGTGGATGGAACTGTGAATGTTAGGATAATTCTCAATCATTTCTCTTCTATCGAGTGGTGCAAGATGTGCACACAAAATGCGAGGAGTGCGTTGACGAGATTTGTTTCGATTTCAAATCTCAGAAAATATAACACGAGACTTTCCTTTGCAAGGAGTGCAAAGAGACTACTGCAAGGTGTGCATAGTCATCCATAGGAACTCAAACCTTCATAAGGACCTGTTGCAAAGTGCGTGCACAGAGATGAAAGGAGAATGCCAGGAGGGTGAGAGGAATTTCTCTTAGAGAAATCTTTCGAATTTGAGTTATCTAAATCCCCTGAAATGCAAGGACTGTGTGGGATTTCGAATTCTTCACAAAGACCAAGCTCAGGAGAAATAACACTTCTCGTAAGTGTTAATGAAGTCCAAGACTCGAAATCGTAGGAGGAGAGAAGGTTCGGAACCTTCGAACACTTAGAAAGTTTCAGAGACCGTTGGATCATAGCATGAGAGATCAACAGTCGCTCGATCTTGACAAGGTGCATGAGATTTAACGCTTCACACTCACGGAATGCCATCGAAGTTTGAGATCTCATAATCCTAAAGCCCAAAGTGATTTAGGAGATCTAGATCGTTGATCCAAAAAAGGATGTGTGGCGAGAGATCGTGAGCTCCAGGTTAAGTCACTCTGGGAGAATGCGGAGGACGAGAGCTTGATATCGTCGAAGCCCAGAGAGTCGAAGAAGTGAGAGGTGTTGATATGTCAGTGGAAACTTGTTAGCATATTGTGAGATCCAGGAAAATCGTCGTGGGATTTTCAGTTTGATAACTAAGATCGCCAAACCCCGAAGTCCCAAAGTGATTCGTAGTCATTGGATCCAGAGGAGATGTGTTGTGAATATGAGGACTCTAGGTAAAGTCCCAAAGTGAATCTGAGCCATCAGATCTGGAGGAGGCATGGCGAAGATCTAATAACTCTAGGTGAATACCCAATGTGATCCTCAATCATCAGATTGAGAGGACACATGTCAGTGGATCACCGACTCTTGATAAAAGACAATGAAGGAAGAGTAAAGTTTGAGATTTGAAATCCCCAGAGTCTAGAGACCTGGAGGATACCTCGAACATTGATCGAGGAGAGGGTTGCAGGACCGTTAATCTAAGTTGAAAGTTCAAATATCCGAGGAGAAGGCAAGACCATTGATCATGGGGACAATTGTCCATAGATCGTTCACTTCTGAGAATTGGAGTAGAGAAGGGAGCGAGATTTGAGATTTGAAATCTCTAGAGTTTGAATACCCTCAAAGATCACAATCGTTGATCTGAAGGGGAAAAGTGTCAGCAGATATTTTGTTTCGGAAGATTTCCCTGTGAAGGAAACCAATATTTGATATTTCATAATTTCGAAGCCCGAAATTTCAAAGCGACGACAACCGTCGATTTGAGAGAAGAAACCTAGACCGTTGATCTGTAAGAGAAAATCTCATTTGTTCATTCACCAGCATCGTTAAGATCACGAGATCAACAGTCAATCTGCATTGCAGGGTTGTGAGTTGCACGAACTTTAATGTATTGAGAGCGGGCCGCAATCCAAACCACAGTTTCATAGAAAGGACACGTGGAGACTTTGGGTGAATTGTGGGCCAAAAAGTAGTTTGGTCCAAAACCACATGTGGTTGCACTACAATCGCGTGGTCACATGAAGGGGTCTCCTAAGTTCATATCTACGGAGGGGGCTAAGAGAAAAGGTTCTAACATTACATTCTGAGGTTTTTGTAGAGCGCGAGAGAAAAGGTCGTGGGTGTTGTGAAGCCTGCACAGAGAGCCGATAGGGCCTGTGATTAACACAGAATGAAACCAGTGAGGTTTCAGAGAGTCAACTGACTCAAGAAATCGAAGATCCTGATCGGGAGGTTGTGCAACCCTTAGGAGAGAATAGGGGGTCTGCACCAATATTCCTTGTTTTTCCTTACATACCAACTTACATTCATGTTCATTGTATTTTTTACTTTCCTTCATTGAAATAATCATAATAACTGGACAAGACAAAGAACTCTTAACTAGAAATGCATAATAAGACATGCAAATGTGCATGCTTCTACTGATTTATTCTATTCTGTGTATATTTATTCTACTGATTTGCACTTCATTTTTTTTTATATGCAGATGTACTACATATATTCCTATATATTAACTTATCTCCATGTCAATTTTATTTTCTAAGCTGCTACATTGAAATAAATAAAATTATATTCAATCTTTTTTACATGTGTTCCTACATAGCAACTTGGCTTCATGTCCATTGTATTCTCTGCATTTCTACATTGAAAAAAAAAGACTAGTTGAACAAGAGGATGAAGCCTTGTGTTCTACAACTGAGGAAGTTGAAGCACAATATTCCAAAATGTATACCAACAGTAATACTAAATCAAAGACAATGCACGTGCTTATTGTACATCCATATCAATTATGAACAATATACAATGCGTATGCAAATTCAATTGTTGTCATGTTCGATGTACACATCTTTGCATCAGAAAAATTTGGACAAGTGACATGGGCATGACTAGTCAATCATCACAAACATCAACACAACGACACAACCAAATGTAAAGATTCATAGATTATGCTCTTGCTATGTTTAGGAAACAAATATCCTCAGTTATTTATTCTACTATGCCATGGTAAATATGTTTGTCATTTACAACACATGTTTTTTAGCTCACAAGAACTATCGACAAGTACAAGTGAAATGTCGAACATAGTGCAAGGTCCAGAGACTAAGAGGTATGGTTACAAAATTCTAACCTGCATACTTTATCCAATTTGTGCATCTACTTGTACATTGATGAAAAAAAAAGGATATATATACAGAGTGCCATTCACATTACTTTTCCTGTTAAAAACAAAATGACACCAGGTCTAAATTTATACCACCCAATATACTATCAATAGAAGGCTTGAACAACCGCCGAACTGGGAAACTATTCATTGGAGACATAATGGTCGTGTAGAGAACCTACTTAGACAAGGCAAACAAAAGTAGATGCCTTATGCATGCAGACATGATAGACAATGAAGCCATGATGACAGTTACATTGACTATCCCTACACAATGTTTCCATAAACATGCAGAGAAAATGTTTCCAGGTAATGGGATATCCATTACAAATTTCAATATATTACCAAAAATAGTATATGACCATGGTAATTGTGATCGAATTATATTTCTCAATGAAACAAGTGTTGTTGAAAAAGTTGTCACAGTTTTCTCAGAATATCATTTTGTATCGGACACAACAATCAACCAATTTGCAGAGAACAACAGCGATTACCCAATTGAAACCATTGGTGCAATTGTCACATTTGCAAGAAAATTTGTCTCACAACATATTCTCCATATAAAATATGGAAACTCGGTCAATGACAAGGAAATGATATTGTTTTCCATACCGTTTTTGTTTTTCTTGTTTTTGTCCTTTGCTTTGACATGCTCATATATCTCAGACATCTTAGATAACTATTAAATTGTTCCATGGTGCAGCTACAATTGTTCAACACCTATGAAGATTTATTTTCTTCAATGGAACAACAATTGCATAAAGGGTGCTTTCCAATTATGTTGTTCAAAAATATAACGAATAAAAGAGATGTTAAAGAAATGATATTTCGCACAACCCGAGAAACATTTGTAGCAAAATTTAGAACATACATAGTACATGATATCAAGAAACTAACTAGCTCCACAGCTGTTGACCTTATACATATACACCTCCAGGAACGATTTACACAAAACAAAAATGCCTTCAACAGCTTTGTGCAACTTTTTTGTTGTACACATATATATTATATTGTTCAATATATTAACTACTATGTTCATGTGTGCAGGTTGAGGGTGTTCTGGTTAGGGATAATTTTAAGGATGGTAACTTATTTTAAAATGTAGAAATATTGGCGAATCTTACTAATCCTTCATATGCCAACAATAAAATGTTTGGCGATATTTTTGTAAAAATATCAAATTTCTAAGGATTCTATATAGTTTGTATAAAATTTTGGCGATTTTTAAGATAAATTAATTTTATCTTATAGAATTTGGGCTAATCATTTTTAGAATAACGAATATTTTTTTGGGAAAAACCTTGAAACATTATCCCATGAGAGAAATTTAGCCCCTAAAATCATCCTTGGTTCTGGTTTCAACAAATGCCTACTTGACCCCCTTCGAGCTTGTATGTGCCAATTGAAATTCTCCTTCTTCTACCTCTACGTTCATAAATGATGGCAAAATTGATTGTCTATGATGTGGTGAAAAATTTCCTTACATATATAGTCATTTCATTAACAATGTCATATGAACCCTCAACAACACAATTGTACATTGTACAGTTAGAAAATCTATATTGCAAGATGTGCTTCCTAGGTTGACATAATTGCCAAATGAAATATACCTGCAAGAAAAGGAAAAGATTGTCTACATGCTACGTGACTTCCGCGTCCATAGAAAATTTACCTTAAATGAGGACAATTCTATGCTGCATATCGATTGAACCCAAAAAAAAAAAATTATATATCATGCATTGACAAGAAACGAAACAGTGTGATCTATTTCTATCCATGTTACCCAATCAAGATATGAATAAAGTTTTCCACTACCATGGCAAAGTGAACTGGACACACATAAGATTGTTGAGTCTAGGAATGAAAAGCATGAGGAAAAACCTCATACAAGTACCCAATTGTGAATAAATTAGGTCCATCGTTTGAGATGTCAAAATGGCTTGCTTTTCTAAACAGATCCATCAGGCGTTTTCAATAATATTGCAAATTTTGCATTGTTCAAATTCCATTAAGTTAAACGCTGACAGTTTTTTCCAGAACTAGTAATGTTGGAACATTGTCAAGTCAACATGATCTTGGTTCATAGTAATATCATAAGCAAATGTTCATAGTGATCTTGGTTCATACTATTATAGCAATCAACAAATTTGTTGGTTCCCATTTGAGATTTTGGTTATAGAAGGGATGCAATGCCCATTCCTTGTTGATTTTTTCTTGTGTTGTGTTTTCCAAACTTTTGATCATGTGCTTTGGTGTTGTAGTTCAAGGTTCTCATGGGCCTGGTTTTTGGATTATGATTGGATAATAGATTCATGATCTTATCACTTTTTCTATGATCTTAAATAATATACAGGACCTACCTTGCCTTTTAATGCAGGATCTATGGAGAAAATGTAATATGTACTTCATTTAACTAGTTTTGCTTGATTAATGAAATTACCAGAATTCTTTTTTGGAAAAATTTTGAAAGAAAAAAGATATATGCTAGCTGAAGTCATATGGAAATATGATATCAATCACACAAAAATAAATTTCAAGTTCAAAATTGTTATACTTACGCCCAAATTGATAATACAATAACTTTATTTCAAAAAACCTCCATTGATTTCTCTTTAGCTTTTTTATGCTTCTCCTACGAAAACACATCCGCGAAACTATAGGTATGAATAACTTTCTCTATTCCTTGATTGAACTTCCTACATAGTTGTGTAAACAACTTCATAGTTGTTGTTGGTCCTAAATTATACCCCTAGCTACTAAAGGGCAGAGCTAGGCCACCACAAGTTTGGATTGCTCGTTCTTTTCAATTTGTTGATCAATTACAGGGTTGGTTCACGAAGAAAAGAGCATGGCGAGATTAGCAAGATGATATGGATGAGGATTCTCCTTTCCTACTATTACACCAATGTCAAGAAAGTGACATAATAAAGGTAAAAAATGAAGGGACACAATAAATCATTCAATGAATAATCTGGTGCAAGAAGTTTAATACTTAAAATAATGTTTCAACACATTAAACAATGTATCAAAAAAAAATTACTGTGACAGGTTGCAAAACAAACAAATATTCATCAAAGAATTATATTTTCTCACTGACACCCCAAGTTCTCCCCAGTCACCTGAATTGACTGATAGCTCGATCTACCAGATCAAACTCCCTATTATCGAATTGGCAAAGGTAAATATTATTGGAATCTGAATTTTTTTTTGTGTTGATCTTGAATTGGGAAAAAATGTTGGTTATTTTAGTTTTTTTAAGGCATTATCACAGTAAGAATGCAACATTATTCTAGCCCACTGTTATCTACAAAGGTGTTGACGTCATGTCCCTATTTAATATTGTGCATATATTAAAGCTTGTCATATCTGAGAATATGCTTGCATATAAAAATGTTAAGTCATATATTTTGTCTATTTCTTATGGGTTTGAGAAAAATTTGTGAACCGAAAACACCCTTCAAATTGGAACATGGTTTGTACTTGGGCCAAAAAAATAATATTAAAATAAAATAATATGAATAATATTGAAATAAATATAAACAAATTCTCTTTAAACTTGAACCAGAGTTTGTCGAGCTCCAAGTATATTTCAAAGCTGAGAATTTTTTTCCCATAGTTAATGTGTTTCTGTCACTTGCTAATTATCAGACTAACTTTTGTTGTGTGAGGGATAAAGTTTTTTTCTCCCTTTCTTTTCCCTCTTCTATACTTACCCATTTTTCCCTCTTCTTCCTCCCCTCTGTTATCACATTCTGGTTCTATACTTAGTCACATTTCTATGATCATGGGTTCCCAGTTTAGTGGACTAACAGATCCTCATCTCCGTCTGTATCCTCACATGATGAGTCTGACTAATCGTCATTCCTTTCCATAATTATCCAATTTTATGACCGCAGGTTCTCGGGTTGGCGCTATCGAACTCTCATTCCTCGTGTTTCATAATATACATCTTGCACCCAGAAATGTTTTGATCTACAATTAGACCCCAGAATCCTCAAACTTGCAAGCTTCACTCTACCTACTATGAGTCTATCTGACCACCCTGCCTTTCCATACTTAGTCGATTCTTCACCTCCTATTGTCACAGATTTGGGGGTTCATGGACTCCTGGGTTCATAAAAGTTTCAAAGCATTTTTCGCTCCCATCCATCCCCGCCACCTTCGTGCCCTTCCCAATGCAAATTAATTATGATTTTACTAGTGACAACTCACCACACAGGTTCAAAAATATTTGCATTAATAAGAGAAAAGATGGAGGACATATCCCATTAAAACACATCAAACCAAGATTTACAAGAGATTATATCATCATCCTCCAGCATTCATTTTAAATACTATCAAGACATAATTATTGTCACAGGTTGCAATACAAACAAATATTCATCAAAGCATTAGATTTTCTCACAGGTACCCTAGGTGCACCCCAGTCGCCTGAACTAACTGATAGTTCAATCTACCAAATAAACCTCCCTATTATCGAATTGGCAGAGGAGAGTATTATGGGATATGAAATTTGTTTTGTGTGGATCTTGAATTGGAAAAAATTGTTGGTTATTTTAGTTTTTTTAAGGCATTATCACAGTAATAATGCAACATTATGCTAGCCCATTGTTAACTACAAAGGTGTTGATGTCATGTCCCTATTTAATATTGTGCATATACTACAGCTTGTCATATTTGAGAATATGCTTGTATATAAAAATGTTAAGTCATATATTTTGTCTATTTCTTATGGGTTTGAGAAAAAATTGCTTGCCGAAAACAACCTTAAAATTGGAACATGGTTTACATTTAGGCCACAAAAATACTACTAAAATAAGATAATATGAATAATATTGAAATAAATATAAACAAATTCTTTTTAAACTTGAACTTGAGTTTGTCGAGCTCCAAGTATATTCCATAGCTGAGAATGCTTTTCCCATAGTTAATGTGTTTCTATCGCTTAATAATTATCATACTAAGTGTTATTGTGTGAAGGATAAATTTATTTTCCCTCTTCTATACTTACCCATTTTTCCCTTTTCTTCTTCCCCTCTATTATCCCTTTCTGGTTATATACTTAGTCTCATTTCTATGATCGCGGGTTTCTGGGTTGGCAGACTGACATATCCCCAGCTCCATCTATATCCTCACATCATGAGTTCAACTGACTGTCGTTCCTTTCCATACTTAGCCAATTTTATGACCGCGATTTCTCGGGCTGGTGCTATCGAACTCTCATGCCCTGTGTTCTGTGATATACATCTTGCACCCAAAAATTTTGTGATCTACAATTTGACCCCAGACTCCTCGAACTCTCAAGATTCACTCTACCTACGATGAGTCCATCCGACCACCCATCCTTTCCATGCTTATTCGATTCTTCACCTTATGTTGTCACATATTCACAGGTTCATGGAATCCTGGGTTCACAAAAGCTTCAAAGAATTTTTCTCTCTCATCCATCCCCAACACCTTCCCCCCCTTCCCAATGCACATTAATTATGATTTTTTTAGTGACAACTCACCACACAGGTTCAAAAATATTGGCATTAACAAGTGTAATATCGAGGAAATCTCCCATTAAAACGCATTAAAATAATATTTACGGGAGATTATATTATCATCCTCCAACGTTCATTTTAAATACTATCAGGACACAATTATGGTTACAGTTTGAAATACAAAAAATAAATCATCAAAGCATTAGCCTTTCTCACAGGCACCCCAATCGTTTGAACTAACCGATAATTCAATCTACCAAATCAACCTCCCTATTATCGAATTGGTTGAGGTGAATATTATGGGATCTGGAATTTTTTTTGTGTGGATCTTGAATTCGGAAAAAGTGTTGGTTATTTTAGTTTTTTTAAGGCAATATGCCCCGACTTTCCATACTTAGTCAATTCTTCACCTCCTGTTGTCATATATTCATGGGTTCCCGGACTCCCGACTTCACAAAAGTTTCAAAGCATTTTTCGCTCCCATCCATCCCCACCACCTTTGCGACCTTCCCAATGCACATTAATCATGCTTTTACTAGTGAAAAATCACCACACAGGTTCGAAAATATTGGCATTAATAAGAGAAAAGGTTGAGGACATCTCCCATTAAAATGCATTAAACTAAGATTTATGGGAGATTATATTATTATCCTCCAACATTCATTTTAAATACTATTAGGAGCAAAGGAATGTTCTCATCACCTTATGGCTACAACTCGAAAACATTTTTGTTGAGATGCGTTGAATATTTTCAGGCGCGAGGACCAGATTTTTCAGTGGTCCAGAGCTTATTACTACTACTCATTCCCTTCTTCCCAGAAGGAATTTATCTAGACATCTAGAATTGTGTGAGTAGATTGTGTCCCTGAATTGATTCACTGTAAGGAGTTGGTCACCTGGTGTGCCGATAATTATATTCTGAACTAGTAGATTATCCAGTTGCAGGACCATTCTCGAGTCTCCTTATTGTCTCAAGTATTTCAAAATATGTTAATACTTCCTAAGCCAATGCTTACTTTCAAGGGAAAGGATTGTAGGGAGTTCTTAAATAAGCATGGTAATGGATTGGACCTGTTACCAAAATTCTTAGATGACCTAATGATCATCCCCAAGAACATCACCAGATTACATGTTAGTGCATTCAAAAACCCTTTATGGGAAATTGCATGGATTTTCACGAGGATAACGGGAAAATAAAGTACATCCAACATCTCTCGGATGATTCTATATATTTTATATTTTACGATGAAGGAACAAGCCATATTCGATTGGTGCAAGTTGATTTCCATTGAAATATCTTCCCAATTATCGCAATACAATAGGCAAAAGAAATTCTTTATGTCATCTTATTTAATTTTCGTGATAGCACATTGTTGTCCATTCCCCAGATTATCTTTTTGTAAGAAGGTAAAGTGTGAATTTGACCCAATATTCTTCTAGTATCAGACATTATGGAGACACAAGGCCTCCCAACATTTTTTTGAAGTCTTTAATGATTTTGTCTCTGTTTTTAAAAGGTTGATATTTGGAAATGATTTTCCCTGGATGTCTGACCAGGCCAACAATTTCCTGGATAGGAAGGGGACACTGGAAAAAATGGAGAAATATAATGTTATAAGATTTTTTGGATCCAAATAAAATCATTCCTTCCTTCCATGTCAAATATATAATACAATGTTTGATGCTAAGATAGCAAGGAAGTACACCTACTGGTTTCATTTTTTCCATGAAAAGAGAAAAAAACAATTCATGCCTCTGCCTTGGAAATTTGGGGATTTCGTATTCAGGAATATGAACAATATTGATAAATTCACGGGCCACTTTCATAGCCTCAATTTGAAATATGATGAAAAATTAAAAGGGTTCAACCCTAATGGTATTTTTGTAGAACACCTATTGGCTGTCGGTTTCAAGAATTCTTTCATTAACGCTATCTTGAATGAAGCTGAATACAATGCCTCAAGAAATCCTTCTCATGACACCGATGACCTGGAGACAATACTCAACACCAATGATTCACACAAGCAGACACAAAAAGGTCTGGGTGAGAAAAGTTCCCAATCCCCGACTACCACACCCAAGACTACAACATCTCAGAGAAGCGCTCCAACGACCTACCTAAGTAAGAAAGTCACACACAATTCTTCAAGTGGAGGAGGAGATAAGAAACCTCCCTCCAACAAAATTGAAATTCCTCATAAACTTCCCATGAGAAAGAAATGAAAAAACATTCTGCAAGAAGAGGAGGGACCGAGGTGAGAACATGATATCCACGATCTCTCCCTTGAAGATATGGAACTAGAAATTGACTTTGAGAAAGTGTTCCCCAAAGATGACCAGCTAGAGAGAACTTCTCCCTAGAACCCTTAGATGGAAATAATTTGGACCGAGACCTTCGACGAAGAAGAGTCTTTTGTATTTCAGAGAAGTTTTTTTTACAACAAATCCAAAAAATTGATTATTCAAAAAAAATATTTAAAGAAAAAAAAGGGGAAATATCGTTCATAGATTAACCTATAGAACATGTAGCCTTCATAGATCTCCCAAATACACTGATCAAATGGAGATACACTATAAAAATCTATTGATTGTCTTGAAGCGAAGAATGTCAGGTTAAAGGAACGAATCAAAGAATTGGAGGGAGCTCTAATGCCCCTTCCAATGTTGGCTAGTCCTTTAGCAATGATCATGCCTACCACACCTGCAACAAATTTAAAAGGACCAGCAAGCCTTCTTACATCAGCCAGAGGCTATGTGGAAAATAATATAAAGAGAATAATGGAATTAATAACAGAGGCTTGGGAAATGTCCAAGAGTATGGTCTCTTTTGGAACAAGAGCACATGCTTTTCATGAATATCTGCAAGAAGATTTGAAAAACGAGAAAGGTTTCTACTTCGATTCAGTTGTACCATTTGGTGTTAAAGTTACTATTATGAAATAATTTAGAAGAAGAGAGGTGGATCTCCCTTCCCCGGATCGAATAAACCAGCTAAACGCATGCTGGAAATAAAAGGTAAAAAACATGAATGGTATCGTTCAAGGATGTAGCCAGGCCATATATAGAAGAGACAAACTATTCAAGAAGCTAACTGAGATAGATCTAGCTGGCATCACCAATGAAGTCCAAGAGTTTAAATTGATATTCAACTCGTTGTTTTTAACTAAGAAATAATTTTATGAACAAGTTGAGATCTTTAAAGCACTGTCATTTGAAAATTTCTATGGCATTCTTGAATATGGTGAAGATGACATGCAAAATTGGCTAGTTGATTATTCGATTAAAATCCAAGATATTGAAGAAGCATTGTGGAACATATCTATTGATCTAAGGGACATGGAAAGTGATGCAGGAGCATCTCTCCACGCAGCCAGCGGGCCAGCCAGCCACGTTAGCGCGCATGCATTCAAATGCTAAAAGGGAGGCGTAGCCTCATTTAATATTTGTTATGAATGTTATTTAAATGCTTAGGCTATTGAGCCATGGGAAGTCATGCTTTAATGTAGGCATTAGGTAGATCGGCCTTTAATGTGTGTAATGGTTGAGATCTAGATCTGATTCTGGACTGGACAACCCATTCAATGTAATTGAATAGGGTAGGTAGGTTTGCAGGGAAGCGCTCGAAGAGCCCCCTCAGGTAAAAAAGATTTTCAGATCTCATTTTGAGTTAGATGAGTAGAGGTTGAAGAGAGCCAAAGAGAGCTCAGGAACACCATTGTAAAATACAGGCATTTTCCATTGTTAATATAAATAGAAGCAGTTTTTCCTGCATTGATTCTATGTTATGTGGATGTCTATGTGTGTTCCATATATATGATGTAGATGTATGTTAGGAATTTGCAGGAGTGTGTTTGATTTTAGGGTTGAAGGTCTTTGAGGCTTCACACCAGGAGGGTGTGACAGGATGCTGCAGGTTCTGATAGCCGTGCACAGAGGATGCACTTCTGAACTCTGTGGAGTCAGACAAAGACATGCTGCGGCACAAGAGATGGAATCAACAACTCAGGAGGAAGACCATTGAGGTTGTTGAACACCTTAGGAGGCAAGGCTGTGTATGAGAAACACAGTTGCAGACATAATTCTGTTGTGAATTCTGTAGAGCTCTGCCAGGTGGGCATTGAGCATATGCACAAGGTGCAGTTGAAGGAACTCTGTTGTGAGTTCAGACAGAAGCTCTAAGGAGTTATGTGAAGCTCTGCCATGAGGGCATTGAGCTAGTGCAAGGAGTGCACAAAGGAAGGGACTCTGCAGTGAGTTCAAGAACCAGAATCACTGAGGATCCTGAGAGCTCTGCCAGGAGGACATTGAGTAAGTGCATAGGTGCACAGGAGAAACAAAACTGTTGAACGTTATGTGAGAGGAAACTCTGCCAGGTGGGCATTGAGTTAGTGTGCATTCAGGCATAGAAGAGGAAAGAACTCTTTGAGTTCTGTGAACTGAAGGAAGAATCCACTGAGGGATCTTCACTGGATTACTGAACACCCAGAAAGACTCAGCAAGGAGGTTGCTTGAGCAAAGGACAGCCAAGAAGGCGTCAATTTATCCATCTGAGGGAGAAGAGGGACAAAATCCCTTAGGGAGTCTAAGTGTTTGCGGAAGCTTAGAAGAGATAGCACGCTGTGTGCATGAGAAGACTTTTCAGGAGTGCAGACGTCGGAATCCTTTAAGGATTTGAAACGAGTAAATCTTGGGAGGGATAACATCATGGAGAACGCAATCGAGGCTTAAAGTAGAGAGGCCGCAGAGAAGAAAGGAAGACAAAGGTCAAAGCCTTTGAGAACTTGGAATTTGTCCAAGTGTAGGAAGAAAGTGTGTGAGAGCTCAGGAGGAGCAACGACAGTCATCAGATCAGCTGGAGAAGGAAGAGATATGGACCATTAAGGAGTTTACGTCTAATAAGGAGCAGGAGGAGCGCACAAGAACGAACGGTTGGTATCCTCCAAGGAGGATTCACGATATCCCATGAGTCGTTAGATCTCGAGGAGGTGCAGGGGAGATACTGCTAGTATCCTCGAGAGGTTAAAAACTCAGGAAGGGTGGGCCATTGATCCGAGTCATAAAAGGACCACCGAATCTGCTTGTTGATTCGCATATCGAGGTTTCAGGGATTGAAACTCCGTAATATTGCAAAGGGAGTCGCAAAATCGCAATAGGCGATATCCTAATGACTACGAGAACAGTGTGGGGCCACAGAAGTTGGCAAGCGGATAGGTGGCACATCGTATGTCAAGATTTTGTGAGTGGAAGGGTTGAGAACTTGGTGTCAAGGGTCGCGAAGCGCAAGGAGATGAGAATCGGTGAAGTGGCGAGAAGACTAGGAGTCGTCCATTTGAGGAGGACAGGTGGCAAAGATTGAGAGATCTCGTGGACTCAGAAGTTTGCAAGGTGAGAGCCCAAGTATTGGGTACTCCAAGTCACGAAGATGCAAGGAGTGAGAAGAAGAATAGCCATTGGATCTGGGTCGTAGGAGGACCGTTGGATCGAGAACCCCATTGCCTATCGTGCATTCGGGGTTTCAAAGGTTGAGACGGGTCACTTTCGACATCAGAAGTCACGAAGTGCCGAGAGCAGAGGCTCATGTGGACACATGGCAAAGCCATAAGGTGAGGCCCGTGTGGTTGACGAGTGGACACATGTTGCCTGGAGAAAGGAGTCAACACTCCGTTGAGTTCTCGCATCTCGGGGATTCGCAGGATAAGAGTGTGCAGGCTTGACACTTCAACCTACGAGGTTGCGAGTAGCGAAAAGTGTCAAGGGAGGAGTCAACCCGGCGTTGACCTATCGTGTCTCGGGAAATCACAACAGGAGGGCACGAGAGCTCAACTCACAAACTCATGAGATCGTGATATTTCAATAAGTGACTTTGGGATAGGCCCTTGGTCATAGCGTTGTGGTCGCTTTGGAAGATAGGAGCTCACGCCTAGTGCTCTTCACACAGGGGGGTTCTGAAAGGACCTGTGGATCAGGTTTTCATCAGAGATTCCAGCAGGGAATCAGAAGAGCCGCTTCATCTCATGAGTGATTGAACAATCCTGTGAGCAGGAGAGAGTCAGACGAGGTGGTGGTCGTGGTTCTCTCGCTACATCAAGTGGTATCAGAGCTAGATTCTGTTTGTATATTGCAGACAGAGGAGATAAGAGGAAGATAGAGTTGCTGAGGACTCTGTGATGATTGTTTGCAGGTAGGCAGCCGTCGAGAAGACAGTCAACAGGACTGTGGGATGAAGCTGGAAACACTTAGGATGCAAAGTGACAGCAGGACTACTAGAAAAGTAGGCAAAGACAACACCATTGTTACTAAAGACCATAGGCATGCCGGGGGGAATAAAAGCAAGGAAAAAAAGATTTCAGAATTGGATAAAGAAAGGGATAGAGAGCTCTATGAATTAAAAATTGACATAGAGAAGCTCGAACTGCGGATGCGGCAGGATAGGAGGAGGAGATAGATGCATGAATTGCCCATGAAGAAATCAAAAGAAAAATGGTCAGTCAATGAGTTGATGGTCAGAGAGAAGCGCAGGATGTTAAAAGGGTGGTTGAGGTATGCTGAAAACCTCAATGGACCAGAAGAAGAAATGGTTCAGGTGTGTGAACCAGAGACTGGTAGAATTCTCGGTGAGGAGAATGAATTGGGGTCAGCTGAGGATCTCAAGAACTACCAGGAGGGCAGAGAAGAAATTCCATATTGCCAGGTGGGCAAAGATTTGAGATCACTACGGGATCTTAGAGACTATCATGGGGATAGCCAAGGAATTTCACATTGCCAGCTGGGCAATGATATGAGGTCGTTGTGGGATCTCGAAGACTTCCAGGAGGGCAGCGGAAGAATCTTGAACTACCAGGTGGGCAGAGATGAAAATCCAAGACTGCCTGAAAGTCTCATGGACTCAGAGAAGAGTTCAATTTATCAAGGAGTGATAATGAATATGGGATCGGTTGATCTCATAGTCTGCCAGGAGAGAAGCGGAAGCATCCCATATTGCCAGGTGGGCAGGGATGAGCAGGTGAATTTGGATCAGCCCGAGAAGCTGACAGAGCAGATGAGACTGTCTGAGGGTCTCATAAATTCAAAGATGGATTTGGATCAGCATATGAATCTGACAGAAGAGGAGGATCTGAGGGACTTTCTAATGATTGGGGGAATTCAGATATTCCTACCACTTAGCCCAGAGGAGGCAGAAATTTGTGTTGTATATGGTGCAACAGCAGAACAATCATAGCTGACTATGACTGTTAGGAAAAAAGAAGAATTGGAGCAGACTTTGGAAGCTTCCCAAGCAGAAGAAGAAGAGGAGCATTCTGAGGAATGTCTCAACATATTTAGCCAAGAAGCTGAAGAAGCTGTAGCACTGAAGCTAACAGCAGAAGAAGCAGATGAAGATGATGAGAATTCTGAGGAATGGCTCAATATTTTCAGCCAGGAAGCTGAAAGGATTGCAACCTGGGAGTTTGCAAGAGCAGAAGAAGAAGGGGCAAATAGCATTTGCTTTTCTTATCTGTGGGAATAGATAGAAGCCATGGAAGAGAGGGTGAAAGTGTAGAGCGTGCACATCCAACAGGTGAAGTTGGAAACGGATGGAGGAGGCATGGGAGATCATGGTGATCTTCTCATGTGCCAAAAATTTTTGCAGCTGAGGAGACTGCATGGACAGAGCCAGCCACTGGAGCAGCTGGATGTAGTGATCGAGGAGATCATGGATCTGATGTTGAGGTCAGTAGATACTGCCAGCGAGGAGCAGCTGGGCAGAAAAGAAGTAGTAGCAGCAGCGTGGAAGAAGCAGAAGCATCAACAAAAGGGAGTAGATGAAAAGCTCCAAAGACTTGTTTGGGATCCAATAGGATTCCAACAGCTTAGAGGGGAAGCGCATGAGTAGGAGCTCATAATTTTGCAGCTGAGGAGTATGATGCAGGAGCATCTCTCCACGCAGCCAGCCGGCCAACCAGCCATGTCAATGTGCATGCATTCAAATGCTAAAAGGGAGGTGTAGCCTCATTTAATATTTGTTATGAATGTAATTTAAATGCTTAGGCTGTTGAGCCATGGGAATCTGTGCTTTTATGCAGGTGTTAGGTATATTGGCCTTTAATGTGTGTAATGGCTGAGATCTATATCCGATTCTGGACTGGACAGCCCATTCAATGTAATTGAATAGGGTAGGTAGGTTTGGAGGGAAGCGCTCGAATATCCCCCTCAGGTAAAAAATATTTTCAGATCTCATTTTGAGTTAGATGAGTAGAGGTTGAAGAGAGCCAGAGAGATCTTAGGAACACCATTGTAAAATACAGGCATTTTCCATTGTTAATATAAATAGAGGCATTTTTTCCTGCATTGATTCTATGTTATGTGGATGTCTGTGTGTGTTCCATATATATGTTGTAGATGTATGTTAGGCATTTGTAGGAAAGTGTTTGATTTCAGGGTTGAAGGTCTTTGAGGCTTCACACCAGGAGGGTGTGACAGGACGTTGCGGGTTCTGATAGTCGTGCACAGAGGATGCACTTCTGAACTCTGCGGAGTCAGAAAAAGACGTGTTGTGGCACAAGAGATGGAATCAACAACTCAGGAGGAAGACCGTTGAGGTTGTTGAACACCTTAGGAGGCAAGGCTGTGTATGAGAAACACAGTTGCAGACATAATTCTGCTGTGAATTCTGTAGAGCTCTGTCAGGTGGGCATTGAGCATATGCACAAGGTGTAGTTGAAGGAACTCTGTTGTGAGTTCAGACAAAATCTCTGAGGAGTTCTGTGAAGCTCTGCCAAGAGGGCATTGAGCCAGTGCAAGGAGTGCACAAAGGAAGGGACTCTGCAGTGAGTTCAAGAAGCAGAATCACTGAGGATCCTGAGAGCTCTGCCAGGAGGACATTGAGCAAGTGCATAGGTGCACAGGAGAAATAGAACTGTTGAACATTCTATGAGAGGAAACTCTGCCAGGTGGGAATTGAGTTAGTGTGCATTCAGGCATAAAAGAGGAAAGAACTCTTTGAGTTCTATGAACTGAAGGAAGAATCCATTGAGGGATCTTCACTGGATTACTGAACACCCAGAAAGACTCAGCAAGGAGGTTGCTTGAGCGAAGGACAGCCAGGAAGGCATCAATTTCTCCATATGAGGGAGAAGAGGGAAAAAATACCTTAGGGAGTCTGAGTGTTTGTGGAAGCTCAGAAGAGATAGCATGTTGTGTGCATGAGAAGACTCTACAGGAGTGCAGACGTCAGAATCCTTTAAGGATTTGAAACGAGTAAAGCTCGGGAGGGATAGCGTCGTGGAGAACGCAAGTGAGGCTTAAAGTAAAGAGGTCGTAGAGAAGAAAGGAAGACAAAGGTCAGAGCCTTTGAGAACTTGGAATTTGTCCAAGTGCAGGAAGAAAGCGTGTGAGAGATCAGGAGGAGCATGACAGTCATTAGATTGGATGGAGAAGGAAGAGATCTGGATCGTTAAGGATTTTACGTCCAAGAAGGAGCAGGAGGAGCGCACAAGAATGGATGCTTGGTATCCTCTGAGGAGGATTCGCGATATCCCGTGAGTTTTTAGATCTCAAGGAGGTGCAGGGGAGATACTGCTAGTATCCCCGAGAGGTTAAAAAATCAAGAAGGGCAAGGCCGTTGATCCGAGTCATAAAAGGACCGTCGGATCTGCTTGTTGATTCACATATCAGGTTTTCGGGGATCGAAACTCTGTAATATTTCAAAGGGAGTCGCAAAATCGCGATAGGCGATATCCCGACGACTACGAGAACAGTGTGGGGCCACAAGAGTTGGCAAGCAGATAGGTGGCACATCATATGTCGAGATTTCGTGAGTGGATGGGCTGAGAACTTGGTGTCAAGGGTTGCGAAGAACGAGGACACGAGAAGCGGCGAAGTGGCGAGAAGACTGGGAGCTATCCATCTGAGGAGGATAGGTGGCAGAGATCGAGAGATCTCGCGGACTTGGAAGTTCGCAGGGTGAGAGCCCAAGTATTGGGTACTCCAAGTCATGAAAACGCGAGGAGCGAGAAGAAGAATAGCCGTTGGATCGAGAACCCCATCACCTATCATGCATTCAGGGTTTTGGAGGTTGAGAGGGGTCACTTTCGACATCAAAAGTCACGAAGTGCTGAGAGCGGAGGCTCGTGTGGACATGTGGCAGATCCATAAGGTGAGGTCCGTGTGGTTGACGGGTGGACACGCGTTGCCTGGAGAAAGGAGTCAACACTCCGTTGAGTTCTCGCATCTCGAGGATTCGCAGGATAAGAGTGTGCAGGCTCGATGATTCAACCTACGAGGTTGCTAGTAGCGAAAAGTGTCAAGGGAGGAGTCAACCCGGCGTTGACCTATCGCGTCTCAGGAAATCACAATAGGAGGGCACGAGAGTTCAACTCACGAACTCGTGAGATCGTGAGATTTCGATAAGTGACTTTGGGATAGGCCTGTGGTCATAACGTTGTGGTCTCTTGGGAATATAGGAGCTCGTGCCTAGTGTTGTTCACACAGGGGGGTTCTGAAAGGACCTGTGGATTGGGTTTTCATCAGAGATTCCAACAAGGAATCGGAAGAGCCGCTTCGGCTCATGAGTGATTGAATGATCCTGTGAGCAGGAGAGATTCAGACGAGGTGGTGGTTGTGGTCCTCTCGCTGCGTCAGAAAGTGAACTCTTCAATATAAAAATCTGGCATGAAATCAATGTGGCATCCATGAGGAGTTACATCGAGGAGTGGTTCAAAAAGGATGTCGACAAGCTTACCAATGAAGGGCAAAGGACAATTAGGACGATTGAAACGATTCCCATAACCGTCAAGGAAAGCCATAAAATGACATCATCGAGAAAATGAAAAGGTATGAGATACCATCATAGTAAGTTCATACTGATCACATTCTTTTGTTTTTATCAATCTCTTCATCCAGTTACTCTACCTCTTTAAATAGAAAGGTTTAAATGAGGACTGGAAATTTTCTCTTTCTTCTTGCTATGTCTTGTTGTCTTCCATTCGATCCCAGTCATTATGACAAATGCATTTAAATTTCAGATAATATGTACTGAACTATATATTGTTTTATAAATTCCAATAGAGCTATTTTAGGAATAATCTCGACTGTATTTTGTAACCCAGTTTATCTAAATATAAAATATTTGATGTTGTTGTATCATTATCTTGTGCATGCAGATCATTTTCTTTTAATTTTTATGTGATCATATATCATTATCCCTGCTATGATGGATATGAGCAAGTTTTATTTATTTACTTTACATATACAAATGTGTGTATCTCCAAGTCCATTCATAGGAATTTTCTTTTTACAAGAAAATTAAAAAACATTTTCCATTCTCTATTGTATCTATTTTACTTTCATTTGAGGGACTTGTTTAAAGGTCCCACTTTTTTCAAATTTATGGTGTTTTACAATGTTTAACATTGTTTGATTGAATTTTTGTAATCTTAAAAAAATATATATCATTTTAGTGACTGCAAATTAGTTAACATGTTGAATGCAAATTTATGGTGTTTTCCAATATTTAATATTGTTTTATTGAATTTTGTATTTTTTTTTTTAAATTAAATAATTTTCATGTTTAGCTATTGATAGATGAATTGAACCTCTTTCTACAATAATTTAAGAGGCTCTTTGATCCATAATTAAAAATGCATGATTAGGTTTTTTTTCCCCTGTCGAGTACTTCCATTTAAATAAAAACTACTCTATTGAGGCATCTGCAGCTTTTGATCCTTACATTTTACATGCAAGAATAATTTGTGATAGGGTGTCACATTCAAATATAAAATTTTGTTGAGCATATTTCCAACAGATTCCAAGACATGTGTGACTTTATAAATGAAATATTTTTGTGGCCACTAGCCCTCTAACAAAGACAACAAATCAAGGGAAATATACAACATGGAAACTTAGTTTATTATTTGACAAGGACTATACTACCATGTAGCACTTGTTTATTATGGATTTTATCCAAAATTTGGTTGTAAATTTAAAAAACTGTAAATTTGAGTGATTAAATTTGAGTGTTTTGAGGATGTTGAATTAATTTATATATTTAAAAATATAAAAATGTGATTTCAACAACAATTATATTACGAGACACTTAAAATCATATAATGTTTAAACTACACCTTTTAAACCCAATAAATGTTGAAACTGAAAATAATTACGCTGATAGGTGTCCCCCCTATTGGAATTGATGATTTAATCAACCTTTTAATTACAAATTCTAATCTTATGGCCAACAATTAAAGATGTTGTCATATTCTTCGTCTTACACCCTAATCAATGACTAAGATTTAATATCCATAACTTCCTTGCATTTATAAATTATTTTGTTAACCTATTTACTTTTTCACATTTACTATTTAGGATTAATAAATTACTGAGCCATGTTTTCAATTTCCACAAAGAATAGTTATACAAATACAACCAAGATTACTTAACTTTATACTTCTTACATTTTACATTTTGAAGTCACTTGACACGTATGTTGAGTGGAGAAATCACTTTTTACCTTTTTACTATTACGTTTTCTACTTTTTCTTACACATGGGTTGTCGTTACACTTCACGTGGAAATAAGTAGTTTTTTAATTTCAAAACGTGGCATGAAGTTACATTATAATACCTGGCATGGAGAGGAGTATTTACATTTACTTGACATATGAAATAATTAGGTTGTATCCACATGTGGTGCAAGATACCAGATCTAATAAATATGCAAAACAGAAATAAAATGCTAGGAATGGCAGAATAACAGTAATATAACCAGCATAATCATCCACAATAACACATAAATAATATGAGAACAACAACTGAAATAGCACTTTGATTCAGAAAGCAATGTTCATAGGCCTCTTCGAGGGGGAAACCTCCAGTCGAGCAGCACTCTGTTACAATAATCTCCAAGCTAGGGTTTTCATACCCTCGACCCTTATTTATACTAAATATGTCTATTAAGATAAGCATCTAGAGGAAGATCCTTCTAGAAGTGGAAGCTTCTATTAGGTCTTCTTACATCTGCCT
>SNQJ01S0058273.1:113437-134070 GCA_010110895.2 Picea sitchensis | reverse complement strand
AATGTAAAATTCTGCATATACTCTACCCATTTTGCATGTTTCTGATTTAGCTTCTCCTGCTGAGTCACAAACTGTAATGCATGATTATCACTATATAGTACAAACTCTTTCGGGATCAAGTAATTCCTCCACTTCTTCAACGCCTGTATGATAGCATAAAATTCTTTATCATACGTTGAGTACTTCAGCTTTGCTTCATCCAGCTTCTCACTAAAATATGCAACTGGTCTGTCCTCCTGACTCAAGACCCCTCCTACGGCATATCCGCTTGCATCACATTTCACCTGAAATGTCTTCTGAAAATCCGGTAACACCAACACTGGTCGTTCCATGATCTTCCGCTTCAACAGATTGAAGCTTTTCTCAGCCTCTATTGTCCAATGAAAAGACTTATGCTGCTTCTTCACTGTGTCCATCATTGTTGCACTAATTCCACTGAAATTCCTGATGAATTTTCGGTAGAAACTAGCCAAACCATGGAAACTTCTCAACTCGAAAACATTTCTCGATGATGGCCAATTCTTGATCACTTCCACCTTACTCGGATCCATTTTCAACTCATTCACCGATATAACAAAACCCAAATAAATGAGCTCTGTCTTCATGAATGAGGACTTTTTTATATTTATCAACAGCTTCTCCTTCTGTAGCTTTCTCATCACAATGGCCAAATGTCTCAAATGCTCAGCCTTCGTCTTACTGAAAATCAGTATGTCATCCAGATATACGACGACAAATTTTCCGATGAATTCCCTCAGGACTTCATTCATCAGTCTCATAAATGTGCTAGGTGCATTTTTCAAACCAAACGGCATGACCAACCATTCGTACAAACCTTCATTTGTCTTGAATATTGTTTTTCACTCGTTACCTTCCCTCATGTGAATCTGATGATATCCGCTCTTCAGATCAATCTTCGAAAATTAATTTTCCCCACTCAGACAATCCATCAGATCATCCATCCTCGGCAGTGGAAATCGGTACCTGATGGTTATTTTGTTTATCGCTCTTGAGTCTGTGCACATTCTCCAGCCTCCGTCTTTCTTCGAACTGAGCACTATCGGAATAGCACACAGACTCAGGCTTTCTCTGACTAATCCTTTGTCCATCAAGTCCTATACCTGATTCTTGACCTCCTCATTCTCCTGTGGCGTCAATCTGTATGCATCTTTATTCGGCAAACTTGCTCCTGGTATGAGGTCTATGTGGTGACTCACACTCCTCATCAGTGGCAACGAATGAGGTAATTCATCCATGATGATGTCAACGAACTCTTCCAGCAATTCCTGAATCTCATCTGGTAAATCATCCACTCTTGTGCTAGTCAGAACAATCCTCGGTTTTCTAACCACAAAGAATTGTGGATATTCCTTCTTCTCCATCTCTGTAAGAAGCTCCTTCCCACTCATGAGAAGTATTGTGTTGCTTACTTCCAGCTTCACCTCCTTATCTTTTATTGGAAGCAACCGGTGTGTACTCCCATCCTTCTCCAGGGTATATGTGTTCATTCTCCCATCATGAACCACATTTCGGTCATATTGCCATGGTCTACCCAGCAATAAATGACATACGTCCATGGGAATAACATCACATAAAATTTTATCATTATATCCCCTAATCTTGAATTCAACTAAACATTGTTTAGTGACACTCACCTGATGTCCCTTCTACAGCCATGAAACTTTGTATGGACTCGGGTGATCAGTTGTCTCCAGCTCTAGTTTCTCTACCATCTCGGTTGAAATGAGATTATCTGTGCTTCCACTATCCACAATAACCTTACAATTTATGTCCTTGGTCTTGCATGTGGTTCTGAAAAGTCTGGTCCTCTGAACTGTGTCCTCCACCTCCTTCTCGGGTGTTAAGAGAACTTTGTGCACTGTCAGTGACCTTCCACTTCCTGTGTCTTCATTCTCAACATCATGCCGCTACGCTTCAGCGATGTGAGCTTCTCCGATGTCCTTCTTTTTCTCTGGACACTCGAATGACTTGTGCCCATTTTTCCCACATGTAAAACATGTGATAAATCCACCTCGGCCTCTTCCTCTACCTCGAGTACGAGGAAAAGTGTTTGCGTCATCATAATCTCCTCGCTGATCATTCTGCAGTCCTCTTTTTTCAACACATGGTTGTCCTCGTTGTGAGGTCCCACCTCTTTCAATATTACCCTGAGGTTTCTTCCATTCCTCGTTGGGCTTCTGGAATTTATCCTGGGCAACTACCTTGCCTCTGGGTTGACTCCTGCCTCGCCCTCGTTGACCTTGCTTACAGCTCAGCTTCTCTTCAGCTTTCAGAGCCATATGATAAGCATCTTCCACTGTCCTGATGGTAACCATGCTTAATTCATCCTGAATGTCATATCTCAGACCATTCAGATATCTAGCTACCTTCTCATCATCGCTCTCCCGATGACCTGCTCTGATATTGAGCTTGTAGAATTCTTCGGTATACTCCTTCACGGTCATTAATTTATGTCTCAGGTTTTTCATTCTCCTAAACAGTGTGATCTGATAATCCCATGGGATGAATTTTGCCTTCATCTTTGCAATCATTCGATCCCAACTTTTGATCTTTTGTTTGCCCTTGCAGCGCCTATCAACTTGCAGCTCATCCCACCATAATGTTGCATGTCCTTTCAAGCGCGTAACAGCATGCTTGACTTTCTTATCCTCTTCGACGTCTTCGTAGTCGAAGTAGGTGTGAAGAGCTCTTATCCAATCTAACAGCTCTTCTGCATCCAGATTTCCTTCATAGACTGGAATGTCAATTTTCGCCTTGGTACCCATTCTGGCGATAGCTTTGATCAACCGCTCGGTTGATGCATCCTCTACTGTGACTTCCTCTTCATGTCTAGCTTCTTATTCAACTTCAGAGTCACTAAGATCCCCTGCACCAACTCCACGTCTCTGAGTTGTTTCCATCTCTTCTAATCTCGCTCGGAGATCTCTCATCTGTTGCTCCATTTCTGGATTTCCTGTCGGCCTACCTCTTCTTCGCACCTCCTTGTCTTCTAGATCAGGTGACTGCCTTTCTCTTCTGGGCAGCATGGTGTATTTACTCCCTCTCCTTCTTTTCTATAGAAAGCAAAGGTATTCCCGCTCTGATACCACTCTGATGCAGGGGTACTCAATCTCACTGAGCACGTCTGCCTCCTCAGGATCTTCTTATGCTCTTGGCCCGAAGAACTTTCCAGGTTCTTTCGATCCCTTATCAGGACCTCTCAATACCCACAGAACTCTCTCCGCGATCTCCCCTTTGTCTTTCTAGAAATCGGGTTTCGCATTATCATGAACCTTGTGGTCACGTTCCTCGTGCTATCCAAAACCCTGAACCCCGATGGGTCTTAAGGCCGATCCTTCTTTGTTCCTATCAGGGATTTCACTATCGATAAATCGGCATATGCGATGTCGCGGTTCTTTGGCACCAGAAACCTCTGATCCCTGATTCGCGATGGCGCCTTGCGTTGACCCCGCAAAGGTTGACTCCTCCAACACCTGTCCTCCTCTCCAGTGCCTATGGCTCGAACTTCCATGCGATTGGGAAATCACGTTTTAGGAAATCTTGATTCCCGTTACACAAACTCACGAGGCTCTCCAAGTCCCGAACCCCGATAGCACCTGTCTCCTGCGGTGACCCTATAGCTGGGTGTGTCCGTCGCGATTTGGAGTTTCGCAACTTCCACGGTCACAGATCTCTCGTCACTGGAAATCCCAATTTTCTGATGAGTCAAATCCCGATGAGCTCTGATTCCTTCTCTACGCACTAAGGCTTAAATCCAGCGCAACTTCTCCAAGATCTGACGGCTATCGAGACTTCACTAATTCCCCCGACGAATCCTGACCATCGATTTCTCCTCTTTGGAGATTTCTCAAAATGACTAAGTGTTCCTTTTCAAAAATGACACGAAGGTGCTAACCTCCTAAAATTTTCCTCCTCTAACTCTTTAGAGGACATTGCACGCACTCCTTACGGCAATCATTTAACAGCTTCCCAAGTGTTGAATTCTCCTGACTCTGTGCACTTTCTGCAGCAGCAGTCTTTGAACAATTTTCTCAGAATCGCAACCCTGAGGCTTCCTCTTCAGCCTTCACACTCCTTGCACAGCTTCAACAATCCAAATATACTCCTGGGTGAGAGAAAACAAAGGTTTAACTACTGAGCCTTCATCAACGCACTCCTTGCGGATGAGTTCGACTGCACGTTTTGCAGGAATCTCCTGGCTCAGATAGAGAAACAATTAAAACTCATCCCATCTACCCTCTCAGACTTCAGTTAAAACCATGAAATCCTACGCACAGCATATACAAAACAAATGCATCCAAGAAAACAAACATTCCTGAGCATAACATTAACACACAGAGAAAACAACACAAACCATGAGACTGAATCAAAGATTCCTTCTATTAATTCAATAACTGTACATGGGTATTCTCCACAATTTCTCTGCTTGCTCTTCTCTTCTTGCTTCTGGTCTGAATGCTGGCTAATGTTACAATGTACAAAGGAGAGTGTCTATATCCATTTTCCCCCATAATTCTAAAGCTATCAAATCTAGAATTTAATATTCTATCTACTTTACATTAAGTCTAATAAATGCCTCATCTACCTAAGGACGAGAGCTATCCACTCAAGGTCCATTACAATATACAATGTGCGCTTCCATAAATGACTTCATTTAAAGACTTGCGCAACAATTCCAAAGTGTTTTCAAAAATTGGCGCTGGCTTCTCCAGCTGTTCTTCTGTTCCACGCTGGCTCGCTTGATGCGTTGGCAATGCTCCTGCATCAGTAGACAAGGAAAAGGCGAAAACTAGTTCAAGCATACTTCTCATGAGTGGGAAAGAGCTCTTAAAGGAATTCAAGGAAGAGAGAGAGATGTAGTTTGTTGTTGTGAGGAATCCTAGAGTGATCCTTACAAATACTCATGTAGAATATTTTCCTATAGAAATCCAAGAATTGTTAGAGAACTTTGTTGATATAGTTGTAGGTGAGTTACCACACTCATTACCACCCATCAGGAGCATAAGCCATCACATTAACCTTATTCCAGGAGCTATTTTGTCGAACAAAGCAGCTTATAGGTTGACGCCTAGAGAGAATGAGGAAGTCAAGAATCAAGTCCAAGAATTTTTGGATAAAGGGTTAGTCAGGAAAAGCCTAAGCCCATGTGCAGTACCGACTGTATTAAGCCCAAAGAAAGATGGAGGATGGAGAATGTGCACAGATTCTTGAGCCATCAACAAGATAACCATTAGGTACAGATTTCCTTTACCAAGGATGGATGATTTGATGGACTTCCTGAGTGGCACAAGCTTTTTTTCCAAGATAGACTTGAAGAGTGGATACCATCAAATAAGAGTGAGAGAAGGAGATGAATGGAAAACAACATTCAAGACGAATGAAGGATTATTTGAATGGTTGGTCATGCCGTTTGGTTTGACAAATGCACCAAGCACATTCATGATACTGATGAATGAAGTGTTGAAATAATTCATTGAAAAATTTGTCATAGTATATCTAGATGACATACTAATCTTCAGTAAAACAAAAGGAGAACACTTAAGACATTTAACCGCAGTGATGGAAAGGTTACAGCGAGAGCAATTGCTGATAAATCTGAAGAAATGTTCTTTTATGAAGAAGGAGATCATATATTTGGGATTCGTAATCTCTTTGAATGAATTGAAGATGGACCCAGAGAAGGTGAGAGCAATTAGAGAATGGCCATCACAAAGCAGCCTGTTTGAAGCATGAAGTTTTCATGGGTTAGCGAGTTTTTATAGGAAATTTATTAGAAATTTCAGTGGCATATGTGCACCCATGTTGGATACTGTGAAGAAGAAACACAAGTCCATTAGTAGGACAGAGGAAGATGAAGAAGGTTTCAAAGTGTTGAAAGAGAAGATCACAGAGCAGCCAATTCTAGTCTTACCATATTTTGGAAAAACATTTTAGGTGAGATGTGATGCAAGTGGATTAGCTATTGGAGCAGTCTTGAGCCAGGACAATAAGCTAGTTGCTTATTTCAGTGAGAAATTGAATGACGCCAAGAAAAAGTATTCCACATATGACAAGGAATTTTATGCAGTGATTCAAGATTTAAAAAAATGGAGACATTTTTTAATTCCTAAAGAATTTGTCTTGTATAGTGATAATCATGCTTTGCAATTTATTACTAGGAAAGAAAAGTTGAATCAAAAACATGCAAAATGGGTAGAATTCATGCAGAATTTTACTTTTGTTATTAAACACATTGTTGGAACTGCTAACAAAGTTGCATATGCTTTGAGCAGAAGAAGCTTGATTGTACAGGAATTCCAAGTGGAGACATTGGGGTTCGAACACCTCAATGAGATGTATACAGAAGATGCAGATTTCAAGGGAGCGTATGAGGCATGCAAGAATTCTTTATTGGGAGACAGAATCCCATGGACTGAATATTTAATTCAGGATGGATTACTATTCAAGGGGAGTCAATTATGTATTCCAAAGTACTCGATGAGAGACAACCTACTGAAAGAAAAACGTAGTGGAGGTTTAGTTGGACACTTTGGTCACGACAAGACGTTTTCAAAATTGAGCAATTCGTATTATTGGCTGAGCATGAGAGAATAAGTGAAGAAGTTCATGAACAAATGCAGATTTTGTTAGTATGAAAAGGGAAGACAACAGAATACTAGTTTGTATCATCCATTTCCAATTCCAGAGAGGTCGTGGGATGCAATCAACATGGATTTTGTTTTGGGATTGCCTAGAACTCAGAGAGGAAGCGATTCCATATTTTTTGTGGTGGAAAGATTCTCGAAAATGGCACATTTCATACCATGCCAGAAGAAAAGCGATGCCACACACATTGCCAATTTGTTTTTTATAGAAGTAGTGAGACTACATGGATTTCCAAGGAGCATAGTTTCATATAGGGACACCAAATTTGTTGGACATTTTTGGAGGACTCTATGAAAAAGACTGGGGATGAACTTATCCTTTAGTTCAGCATATCACCCTCAGAAAGATGGACAAACTGAAGTAGTAAACAGAAGTCTAGGAAACCTACTAAGGAGTTTAGTCACTGAGCAAGGAAGACAATGGGATCAAATTCTAGCACAGACAGGATTTTCATTCAACAATTCAGTGAACATGAGCATAGGGAAGAGTCCATTCGAAATTGTGTATGGTATGCAACCAAGAGGGATTTACAAATTAAGATATTTGAACCAAGATGAGTTCAGAAGCACTGGAGCAGAGGATTTTGCAGCAGAAATGCAAAAACTCCATGACAGAGTCAGAGAGCAGCTACAGGACAACAATCAGAAATACAAGAGAAAAGTTGACCAGAGAAGAAGAGAAATTAAATTTGAAGTTGGGGATGAAGTTTTAGCTCACTTGAGAAAAGAGAGATTCCCAAGGGGAACGTACAACAAATTGAAGAAGAAAAATATTGGGACATGCAGAATTCTCAGAAAATTTGCATCCAATGCTTATGAGATTAAGTTGTCGGACAATGTTGGGATATCACCGATATTCAATGTTGTAGACCTATATCCTCACTAGAGGAATGAAGCAAGAGAGGTAGATGATCAGAGAGAGATTCAGTGGGAAGAGCAATTGCCCACAGCAGAAATACCACAGATGGGGAAAATCATTGAACAGAGGGATGGAAAGAAAACCAAGAGGAAAAAATATCCTGAGTACTTAGTGAAGTGGAAATATCATCTAAGGGAAGATGCAAGTTGGGTCACTGAACATGATATTTTGAAGCATGGAACGACAGTGCAGGAATTCATGGATAGGAGTCCATGAAAAAATTTAACTAGAGGAGTATGATGCAGGAGCATCGCCTTCACAGTCATCAGCGCACACGTGGAGGAGAGAAGAATGACATTTCAGCAAAGCCAAAAATTCAAATCAAGAATTAACTCATAATTTATTTGGGTTTTTGAGATATTTGGTTGAGCAAATTTTAAAATCGTAACTTGTTTCTAAAGTCTCTAAGGACTGTAAGAAATCGTAGACATGGAGTGTTGACTCTGTCTGATAGTAATTAGCAGTTATCATAATAGGACTGAGTAGGTAATAGTTTTAAGTCTAAATTGATAGATTTCAGGAACAGAACGAGAGAGCTCAGGGAGTCGGTCCTTAAAAATTTTCATTTTCATTGTAAGAGTAGATCATGATGGATAGAGTAGAATAGAACAAAGTAGAAAAAAATAGGAGGAACACCATGTAATTTTCATTTTTCAGTAATGAATAGAACAGACAGGAGATTTTCATATATCTGTGTTCATTTACTATTTAAAGAAAAGTGTGTTGTATTCTATGTGATGTTCATATTTTCATTTTTCATTTCCTATTGAGAGTGGAGAGAATGATTGTATGATTCTATAACGAAACTAGATAAGTTTCAGTTGTTTTTTCTATTGAACCGTGTATGCAAGGTGTGCATTCCCTAACGCAAGGTGTGCATTAACTGGATCTCAGAACGATTCAGAGAGGGAGGTTCAGAGAAGAACAAGGAGACTTGATATTCCAGGTGAAAGGAGTGCAGAGAACTTAGAGCCGACTAAGTTCGAAGAAACAACAAAGAAGAACGCCAAGAGGGCATGAGGCATTTTCTTTTCAAGAAAATCCCTTCGAATCTAAGTTATTCAAAATCCTCGAACGCAAGGTGTGCGTAGGAGTTCGAATATTTAAGGAGAAGAAGCTCAAGAGGGAGTTTTTTTTTGTTCACAGAGATCCAGCTGAAGAAGGACTGAATATTTAGTCCTTGACACTTAGAAGATTTCCTAAGTCTAGGAAGAAAGTTCATAGAAGCTCAGGGGGGAGACCAAAATAACCGTCAGATCTGAATGCAGAGAGCCGATAGTCATCGGATCTAGAAGAACGACAAGGAGTTGAATGGACGGTGGAAATACTTCAAGAGGAAGTGTCAATCTTCTGATAGCCATCAGATCTGTGGAAGCAACACGAACCTTAGCGCCTTGTGCCCAAAGGAGGATTTCGCCATTCGGTGTCTAGTGGAATAAGGGTGAAGTTCCTTTGGACTCACGTGTTGTGAAATCCCGATGACCATCAGATTTCACAGAAGACAGCCGTCAAGTAGGGAAGATATCGAGAGTTGGGACATGTGGTGATTAGTCGGTGTTTGGGAGAATCACCAAAAGAATCAAGACCGTCCATCATGGAGAGGACAGGTGGCGACAAGTTATGATCGACTGGGGGACTCACAAGGAGAAGAGCAGGGGAGTCGCGAGAAGGAAATCCATGAAATCATCTAAACCGTCCCTCAAGAAGAATAAGACAGATGATCATGATCGTTGGTCAAGGGGCAGTGGAGACCGTTGATCCAGTGCAAAAGGATTTTGGATTTTCGGCGTTCGAGGAACTGAAGGTGCAGGACCTTTGGTCTTGCAAGTTGTGAAACCCCGACACACTCAAGGTTTGACCCTAGGTCACAGGACTGGGTCATATGGTGATCCACTAAGGGAGGCATTAAAATAATGTGGGGTCCTTTAGAAGTTCGGAACTTTGGGAATCGAGAGGTAGGAGAGCATGTTCGTTGGTTTGCCGAACCGCGAACTCTGATAGCCCTTTTGGGTGTAGGCCATGGTCATGGCATAATGGTCGTATGGAAGAGGAGTAAGGGAGGAGTGCTAGCGCTTATCTAGATCCCCCAATCGGAGGTCAGGGATTCAAGTTGCAAAGGAACAGGATGCTTGACTGTAGAAGTCCCAATCTACGAAAAGTGTTGTTTGGTTTAGCATGAGGTCATGGCGAACGGTTGCATGGATAGAGATTTAAGCATAGGATAATCATCGTTAAGCTCTTTTCACCATTCAGTGGTTGAAGAAACAAGGATTTCTCCCTTGAGAAATCTCGAATCGTGAAATGTGAAACATGCCTTATGGGTAAGGCCATGGTCATAAGGATGATCACATGAAGGGGTAGCTTGTGCTTGATGTTGGAGTCTTCACACACGATTTCTAAAAAAGAGGACCTATGGATCTGATTTACAGGGTTCCAGTGATGACCCGAAAGATTTGTTCTAGCTCAGAGTTAGAGGACGATCCAGTGACCGGGAGGTCGCGGACCCCACTGGGGTAGGGGGTTTGCATCAAAAACACTAGCTTCGGAGGCCAATACAACCCAAATCTTGGAGTCTTTGCTAACCTCTTGGATTTTTATGGGTATTGATGCTTCGGGATGCTCTGGCGGTTTAGAATTTGGATGGAACCCACGTCATGTAAAATCGCTTAACTCCTGGGTAATGGAATCATGCTTGGTAATGGATTTCTTTATGGAGAGTTTGGGATTGGAGGTGAGGGTCCTCAACGTGTACAGGCCCTATGTTAACTGAGGTACTTTTTGGGACACTCTTCTAAAAAAATATTTTCTCAATGTGGAGAATATGATTTTGGGGGGGGACCTCAATCTCTCTTTAGGGGAAGCTGATATTTGGGGGCCAAGAGCACGCCCAGACCACCAGTCTTATTTTTTCAACCACCTTTTTTCTGAGAAATGACTTATTGATATCTTCCCTTTGAATCTACTTCCCATTTGGAGGAATAAGAGGCCTGGGGAAGCTCAGGTGTCAAAGAGATTGGATCGTTTCTTGGTTTTTGTCCCTCTTCTGGATCTTCCCCTTCAGGTTCGTCAATGGATTGGGAGTGGTGGGGAGTCAAACCACTCTCCAGTCTGGTTGGAATTCTCTAGGGGTCTAGGGAAAAAGGCCAACCCATTCAATTTCAATTCAACCTAGTTAACAAATGATGATTTTCAATCCTTAGTGAAGGATACCTGGGTGGATTTTGACCCAAACTCTGGACTGTCAGCTTCGGTACATTTTTTGAAAAATCTCAAAAAGATCAAGAAGTTAGTAAAACCATGGGCCCACGAGAAGAGGATTAAAGAGGATCATGAACTAATATCTCTAAAGGATCATTTGGAGTCCATAAACCTTACAGTTGATGGTGGTTTCTTGTCTACAACGGCCAAATCTGACCTGAGGACCCTAGAAATTAGATGAAGGAAAATTTTGGAGGATAAGGAAGTTGAGTGGTGCCTCAAGAGTAGGGCTATCTGGCTTAACAAGGGGGAAAAAAACACAAAACAATTTCAGTCTTACACAAAAGGAAAGAAGGAAGCCAATACTATCTGGAAACTCTCAGACCAGGAAGGAAATTAAGCATCATCATTCGAGGATTTGGCTCGAATGGGGAAGTCACATTTTCAATCTCTTTTCAAGGCCAACCCGGTGATAAACATTGCATAAATAATTAGAATGGCACTATTCCTCCCCAACTTTTTCGATGAAGAAGGGAACACAAATATGTACTCTAAGGTCAGTCTCGAAGAGCTTTAAGAAATGTTTCATAGTTTCCAAAAGGATAAAATCCTCGGTTTGGATGGTTGGACAATCAAATTTTATTTGGGTTTTTTCGATCTTATTGGGGTTGAATTAATAAGGGAGTTGAAGAGACCAAAATATATGGAAGGGTGTTTGGGCCTATTAATACCACCTTCACAGCTCTTATCCCAAAGTTAGATGATCCCCAATCTTTTGACGAGTTCCAGTCAATTTCAATGTGCAACTACCTTTACAAAATAGTGGAAAAAATCATTGCCCGGAGATTAAAACCAATACTTTCAGGCTCTATATCTCATGAACAATTTGGGTTCCTAGAAGGGCTTCAAATACATGAAGCGGTCAAAGTCACTCAAGAGGGCCTCCATAGCCTTGTTATAGCAAGATTTTCCCCACCATTGCTATCTTTCATAGAGGACCTTTTTCCATTTCCCTATGCAGACTTATCATCCCTTTTTGATGAATCCAGAGCTAAAATTACAAATTTTTCCACACATACACGCCCTATCAGCTATACAACAAGCGTATATGCAGGCTTCTCCACTACAGCCCATGTACATCGAGATTTGTTTCAGAAAATACAAAATGAAGTCGGGTTTCCATGTCACGGCAGGAGATCTCTGATCCTTGGCCTTCCATATACTGGAAACATTATGAATCGACTCTTCAGTTGCATTCTAAAGGCTATAAGAGCACAATTGCGAGATATGGAAAAGAGGAGAAATCATTCAACTTTGAGAGAAAAGTTACTATGGAGAAATTACTTCATATTGAGTTTGCATCCCTTTGTCCCTCAAGTCTGAACACAGTGTTTAGCCCCCAAGCTCTTTCCCTATTGCTAAGAGAACCTCATTGTCTCTCTCCTTTGAGCTTGCCTTTGGTGGAGGATTGAAGTGTTGGAGACCCAATTGGAAGGAACTTGGTTCCTTGTTTTCGAATCGTGTCGACACGAAAGTCTATAATGTTGTCACTTATGCTGATCAATTATTAATAAAAATACTCCTTTCTCGTCCTATTGATATCGTGCAAATATATGATTATTATCCATGGGCATGTTTGTAATGTTTATTAATGGATTATGTTATATAATGTGCTAACCCCTTTATACTATAACCATGTAATTTCTATTCTCGTTTGTTAATAACTTATTGCAAGTATAAAGCTTTGGGTCGAAGTGCTCAACGGTGGAACATCATCGAACGTTGGATCGAGGTAGGCCTCTTTCTTATCTTGCACATTAGTTTATATAGAATACAATGGAATTGAGTTGATTTCTGCAGTCATACCTGTATGTTGTAGTTTACCCTTGGCCATAGAGAGTTTTTCCCTTGTAACAGAAATGGTGACTCTATTGGGGATAGGTCTACTTTCTAAGGGTTGAAGTACTTTTTCTTCTTGCATTTCTCTTTTGCATTTGTGTTTCTTGTCGTATCACTACTTGACAGATTCTGTTCACTCTAGGTTTGAGTTTTCAACCTTTTTTCCCTTGCCTAGATTTGTTTTAAATCTTGTACTCTCCTTTTGCTTTGACAGTCGCATATACATGTGTGTTGCCTTTCTGAAAGATGCGTATATATGCATTGTTCTCCCGAACAGTCGCGTATACCACTTTCCCTTGCTTGTTTGCTTGGTTTAGTGACTGTTGGGTGGGATTTAATGCTTCCTGAGCCTTCTTAGGTCTCTGTAGTTCCTATTGAGCTTCTCTGGGTTGACAGGAAACTTGTTTGGAGTTGAATTTATGGGTATAGTCTTTCTCATTGTTTTTCATTTTTTATTTGTCCTTGAACCCTGGGTTGTTTGCTTGGTTGTTTGGTATTTTGCTTGAGTTATTTTGCTTATACATAGTAGAATTTTTATATCAAGTTGCTTTTCAGTCCATGCATTGTCTCTTTAATATATTGAAAATACCAAAAAAATAGGCATTTTGCATTGGTTATCATTTCTATATTTGAACCTTTATCATTAGCTTAGTACATTTAGCGACAGATTGCATTTTAACTTCTGAATTGCAGAGTTGAAATTGAAAGTTGCACTGTTTTTATTAGCATATAATTCATTGAAAACTTAGAGATAGACTTTGCATTATATTCATATTTATTTCCTTGCAGAGTAATCATGGCCAGTAAAATTTATGCTTTAAACTAAAATTGATTAGTCACGATTTTATTTTTAGGGTGCACAAACTAGTCTAGGATTTAGTGCCTTGGAATAGGATTTTGTGAGTAAACTTCTCCAAGGAAATTAAATCAACGTATGTGTCTGAGACAGGGAGTTGATAAGTCCATTGTATAATTGATAAGATTAGGAGGCTCTGCTCACACCAGAGTTAATCAGGAGGTCACGCGAAGTTGGTTGAAGGGATAACACCTGGATACTCACCTAGCGTTAGAGATATTTCTGTGGATTTATTTGTATTTGGGGATCTTTCTAGTACCCATACCTTTGTGAGAGGCATTGCTTTCAAGGTTTCAGGATTTTCTACCCTGCCCATACGTTGATCCATACTTATGACTTCTCATCGGTGCATTGGTTATACAGTGGTTTGTTAGTTTCTTAACGTAGGTATCTCATAGGTTACTTGCACAGGTTATTCTGTTTGTACCCTAGGTCAAATAGGGGTTAGACAACACACAGCCTTTATGGAGGATTACCTCTCTGGGAGGATCTGACCGACTGGTTGTTAAGCCCACGAGGGCCCCTATAACTGATTTTGTTACCTCCAAACTTTAGTGGGGAGTCTCAGGTCCCTCTTGGACAAGACATACCTTCTTGAGTGAGGGAGGCCACTCAGCCACTTTAGCCCGTTTTCATGCATATTGGCCATTTGAATTTTGGTATGCTCTTTGAATACTAGTTGGCCTTAGGATTCTATACTAAGTTTTCATTATCATTAACAGTGGAGTTCCTTTTTCTCCCTCATTGATTGCTACCCCCCCCCATGATGTCCACTCATTTCATGGGGATGGATACTCCTGCTTCACATTATGGTAAGCATAATTATAATACTGAATTAATGCCTTGGGTTTCTAATTATTTTTCTCATGGTATGTCTGATATGTCTTTGCACTTTCCATCCTCTATCTCGCCTCCTTATGCGAATACAAGTTTTGGTTCTGGGGGAATGATGCCTCCTTCTTATCCCTCTTCATTTGGTGGGAGTCATATCCTTCAAACACCTCTTACGGTAGGAGTTTGGAATATTCCTTCCTATGAATCCACTATGTGAGAAGTAAGTACCCAATTAAGAAATCATTCTATGTGTTACACTCCATCCACTTATCCTTCTTCCGCTATGTCGGTTCCTACGAACACTTTTCCCATGGCGGACCTTTGTCTTCCCTCTGGTGTTTGATCCAAGGGGGTTTATTTTTGTAGTATGGGTAATCCCCTTCATGAAGTTCCTTCATCTAGGGGAAATATATATCCTCACATGAGTAACCCTTATCATGTTGCTTCCTCTTTGCAAGCAACTTCCTCGATGTTGATGCCCTTACAACCCTCTATCAATTAGTATGGAGGAGGATACTATCCTTTTGGACAGAGATAAAGTGTAAATGAGGATCCTTCCTGGATTGCAATTTCTCAGAAGCAATGTTTCCTTGGACTTTGGTCTCAAATGCCACAATTCACCACCGCCACAAGTCCAGTCACTGCATGTCATACTAGCGTTATATCACCAACCTCTACTAGTCATGTTATAGATTGGTCAACAACCTCTGTGAGTCATGTTGAAGACCTGCAACCAGCCACTGCAAGTCATTCTAGGGGCACATGACTGGTCACTTCTAGTCACTGCACATCCATCACCAACCTCTGTTATTCATGTTGGGGATCCATAACCAACCTTTGCTAGTCATGTTGGATATTTTCTACTAGCCTCTGCAAGTCATGCTGGGAACATGTCACCAACCACTGCAAGTCATGCTGGGGGAATTCATATTATTGAGAAGCCTAGACATCTCTGACGTAAGCCTAGATTTTTTTGCAAGACTTGTGAAGGAATTCACCTTACTCGTTTGTGTACTATTACTATTGGGATACTAGAAACGTGGGGCTCACCTAAGGGCCCTTCAGGTTCTAAGGAATCTATGGTTTCACAACACTCCATTCCTTCTTTGGTTGATACAACATTCATGCTGATGCAATCTTCGACTGACACCCCTTTCCCTTTAGGGGTTGATGTGTCCTTTGACCTTGTTGTCTCACATCCCATTCAACCTGTGGTCGTTTTGATGCAATCTTCAACTGACACTTCTCTTATGTTTGGGAGTGATGCGTCTCTTGACCTTGTTGTCTCACATCTTGTTCAACCAACGGTCATGTCAATGCAATATTCGACCGACAACACTCTTTTTTTGGGGGGTGATGGACCTCTTGACCTTGTTGTCTTGCATCCTATTCAACCATTGGTTAAAGAAGTGGTTGTATCGATGCAATCTTCGATCAACCCCACTCTTCTCTTGCAGAGTGGCAAGTCTAAGGAATCGATCGTGCCAATGCAATTTTTGGTCGATCTTGCTCTTCTGGTTCTGGTTCTATACCTTATATTCCATGTCCTTAGCATTTCTAGTACTTCACCTTCTGAACAAGAGAGAGTTTTACTCTTCTCGATTTCTCTCCCTCTAAGCCTTGACAAGGTTCCCTTTGATTGGGATGGTCTTGTGGGGCATCTAATGCCTCCGCCTATGTCTTTTCTAGGAAGATAAATTATCCGATATAACACAGAGACGATAACCTCCATTATCACTTTTCCCTTCTTGACTTGGAGATATTTGGGTATTCCCAAGCTTATGTCGATTCTTCATAAGATACTGACATTCCACAGAATTCCTACACGGGAGACTTGGCCTCCCCCATTATATGCTGCTTAGAACAACATCCACGAGTCTTAGTTAAGATCTTTTCCGACTTGTCTAAAAAATGAAAATATTGTCGAGTAATTTTTCCCTTTCACACTCGTTAAATTGGATATGAAAGGTCAAGAGTCTTAGTTAATCTCTTTTCCAACTTGTTATCAAAAATAGAAAATATTGTCGAGTGAACTTGTCTTTTTCACACTCGTAAATTGGATTTGAAAATAAGTCTATTTGGCACAAGTTTACCCCTTTTTCACACCAAGTAGAATACAAGACATAAAAAAGGATATTTGATTTGGCATCAAGTTTTGATTGCATCTCATGCCTCGCTTGCAGTATTGAGCCTTTAGCCGGTTCTCGCTTTGCGTTATAAACCGTTGCCTAAGAAGTTTTGCATCTTCAACCAAGTAGAGCCTTGTTTATATCCTTTGCAATTTGACACACTATACCCAGGAGGGAACATCACCCCAAGTGTCCATCTCCCACATGCATTTCCTTGCATTAAGCATAGGTACGTTCCACTGATGGAACTAGTTTTGCTTACTTGCAACACCCATTTCCTCCTTTGTATCATAGCATTCATTTGTTATGAAAAAAAAAAATGGGGCAGGAAGGGAGTACTATATTATAATTGGCAGCAGTTGTGTCGCCTTTGAACAGAGCACAAAATTGTTGAGTCCTTGTGTCATCATAATTTTGGGTTTAGCATGGTCTTAGGAAGCTAATCTCATTACAGATTTTTCTCTACCTACTGGTTACTCTTCCAGACCCTATAGAGAACAATATTGATGCCTCCTGCATCTAATAGTCACATCATTGAGTCTATGCTTCCGGAATCCACCATGTGTCTCATGCTCTTGTTCAAAGGAAGTCTATCAACTTGTGTCGGCCACTCCTCAGAAAGCTTGAATTTGCACGTCGAACATACCTTCTGTTTGTCTTAGAATCACATGATACTATGGTCTTATCATGCACCCTAGCCCTACTTGCATCATAGGTAGGTCACCTTTAACCCAGCAGTCGACATTTCATCATCGGACACTGATTGGGTGGTTTCGATTGTGTTCGACGGCAAGACATCTATTCACACTTTGGGATTCATGTAGTTTCTTGGATGCCATTAGCCTTATTAGTGGTTTCCTCACCTTTGTCAGTAGTTTTCATCATTGGCTGCTATTCAAAGGGTCTTCTTCGTATACTTCTTGCATTTGGTACATGCGAAAGACGCATAGGTTCGTTGGTTTGTGAACATGTTCTTCGTCAGATATGCACCAAATCATGAATCTCCTTCTTTGTTCCTCATGCTGACTGATGAGAGATGCCTTAATGCTCTTCTTTCAGCGAGTCTCTTTCCATCGAATTCAGCTCATTTATTCTGGATATGGGACCTACAGTTTTATGAGTACCTTGAGTCTTGCAGTCACTAATGGTAGGCTCTCTCGCCATTGATAGATGAGAATACATCAACATCTCCTAATCAATGGATTTATCAAGTGTTCGACACCGAATCCTTTATTCACACTTGTAGGAATGTACTCGATGCCTTGATACCTACTTTCATTATTGATAGGATGTCTCACATTTGTTAACGGTATACCTCAATGACCAGTAATCAAACGATGTCTCATTATGTTTGACCTCAACTCCTTTATTCACATGATGTAGACTTGCACCCTTGGTGGATAGTGTAGAAGACTTGAAGACATCACTATGTAGTTGTAGCTTTCCTAAGTTGTTGTTTCCCTTTCATTGGACCAACACTTGTTCGACTTTAGTGATCATGGGATATCAGATTGTACTCCATGGTATACAGATATCTTCAGATTGATTTTGAGACTGGTTTCACTGGGCCTTGTTTGTGACTATGACATATTTTGGCATATAACTGCATTTGTATTTTCCTATTCATGGCCACGGACACTAGGTTGGTATATTTTCCACATGGATCTACATTGTATTCTTGGCAGCCATGTATGCAAATTCAATACAGAATGTAATGAGCAATCGATTTTGTCCAATTGGTTCTCTACCACTCCACTCCTGGGTTATTTATAATGTATTCTGTCCATTGTAGATACTCCTTTGATCTCACACATTAGGGGGCATCTGTTATAGAAATATTTTCCCCAACATTGTTATCTTGCACAAAGGGCCTTTTTCCATTTCCCTATGCAGACTTATCATCCCTTCTTGATGAATCCAGAGATAAAAATACACATTTTTCCACATATATGTTCCCTATCAGCTATAAAACAAGCGTATACGCAAGCTGCTCCATAAAAACCCACGTACATAGCGATTTGTGCTAGAAAATACAAAATGAAGTCAGTTTTCCATGTCACGACAAGAGATCTGTGATTCTTGGCCTTCCATATACTGGAAACGTTCTGAATCAAATATTCAGTTGAATTCTGAAGGCTATAAGAGCACAATTCCGAGCTATTGAAAAGAGGAGAAAGAATTCAACTTTGAGAGCAAAGTTACTCTTTATAAATTAATTCATATTGAGTCTGCATCCCTTTGTCCCTCAATTCTAAACATAGTGTTCAACCCCCAAGCTCTTTCCCTACTACTGAGAGAACCTCATTGTCTCTCTCCTTTGACCTTGCCTTTGGTGGATGATTGAAGTGGTGGAGACCCAGTTGGAAGGAAATTGGTTCCTTGGTTTCGAACCATGCTGACATGGAAGTCTGTAATGTTGTCACTTCTACTAATCAATTATTAATAGAAATACTCCTTTCCCATCATATTGGTATCATGCAAATATATGATTATTATCCATGGGCATGTTTGTAATGTTTATTAATGGATTATGTTATATAATGTTATAACCCATTTATACTATCACCATGTACTTGTTATTCTTGTTTGTTAAGAACTTATTGTAGGTATAAATCTTTGGGTCGAAGTGCTCAATAGTGGAACATCATCGAACATTGGATCGAGGTAGGCCTCTTTCTTATCTTTCACATTAGTTTATATAGCATACAATGGAATTGAGTTGATTTCTATAGTCATACCTGCATGTTGTGGTTTACCCTTGGCCATAGAGACTTTTTCCCTCGTAACAAGCCTAAAGTCTTCCAGATCTAGGGGGGCAATATTTAAAATCGACCTCTCAAAAGCATATGACAGGGTAAACTGGTCCTTCATTAGGCTTCTACTTACTCACTTGGGTTTTTGTGTTCCTTTTACTGAGTGGGTAATGGCATGCATTACATCAGTTTCTTTTGCAATCCTGATTAACGAGGCAACCTACCCTTTCTTCAAGTCTGAGAGGGGGATTATACAGGGTTTCCCTCTCTCCCCCTTTTATTTGTATTGGTGGCCGAGGGACTTAGTCGTGCTATTGGTCAGCCTATTAGATATGGGAACTTTATTGGTATATAAATTTCTCCTCGCTTCATAATCACTCATCTAAGTTGTTCGTAGACGATATCCTTATTTTTTGTAATGGGAATCGGGGTGATGCACTGAAATGTGCGGAGATTATTAACCTTTTTAGCACGACCACAGGGATGACTATAAAATTCCAAAAATAAACCATCTCCTTCATTGGTATGGAAGAGGAGACTATAGCGATGTACCAGTCCCTATTTCCCTTTCAGACTATTGAGTTTTCAGAGGGCATAAAATACTTGGGGTTCCACATAAAACCTAATGATTATAGAAAGACAGATTGGCATTGGTTGCTAGAAAAAATTAAAAAACAGTTAAAGGTTTGGAGTTACATGTGGATTTCAAGAGAATGAAGGCTAACACTGGCCAAGTTGGTGCTGGAAGCCATCCCAACGTACTGGATTTCAATGGCATGGATTTCAAAAGGAATTCTAGAGAAGGTTAAGAGGATCTACTTTCGTTTTATTTGGTCGAGAACACAGGATCAGTTCACCACTCCTTGGGTGAAATGGCATCAACTCTCTCTTCCAAAACCTTTAGGTGGCTAGGGATTGAAAAGCACCTTCTTGTTTTCTAAGGAATTGGAAGCAAAGACTAGATGGAGACTCATTTCAACCAAAATCTTATGGTGCTTTGTGGTCCTGCACAAATATATTCAGCCGACCTCTTTGGAGGACTGGATCCGGAACCCAGTGAAATCTCACCCAAACTGCTCCATCATTTCAAGGGTTATCATCTCCTCCTTATCAGTTGTCAGAGATGGACTAGCTTGGAGAGTCGAAAAAGGTGATTGATTTTGATTAGGATTTGACCCCCCGCCAAGGAGTGGGATAGACCATATACTTCCATAGGAACTAATTGATACACTCCATGGAAGTAATATTTGTTTTCTGTCACAGGTGGTGGATCCCAATACCACCTCCCTCTGACAACAAGGGTGGAAATCTTCGAGGGAATTGGGGTTGTATGGAGTTTTCTCAGCAGCATGGGATAACTTCACCGCAACACTATGTTCT